>JAYJMI010644379.1:1740-15663 GCA_036873855.1 Sarsia tubulosa
TGTTTTCTCTCAGTACGAACATGGAGAGTTATGTGATAGTATGTTTCCATCATTGATTGTACATTGTCAACTAGTTATAATGTCGATAATGAGTTAAGAAAACAAAATATCAATAAAGGTTATACGAATCTATCTATAGAACAAATAACATCGTGGCATATAATGGTTCTGATACATCTTTAGAAAGGTTAACATATCATTTTGTATTATGAGCCCATATTCTATCAATAGAAACAGGTAAGTGGTTCAAGGTAGGAATTAAACAAATTATTTGGAAGCTGGATGAGTATCACCTGCTTTTAAAATGTGGATTTTATGACGAAGAAGTTCATTTTATCAACCTCTAGCAGATATACATAACTTCTTTAGAGATTCTCTTAACAAAATAAACTTTTAGCAAATTTTAATAAAGATTCGTTTGAAAAAAGACAAAATGCCACTAAATTACAACAAAATATATGATATACTGTTTTGATATGATATTTTTATTTTCTTTATGATATTTTAGACAGTGACAAAATGAACGGATCAAATTTATAAAGATCAACACTCAGAGATATGTTAGTTTAAAAAAAAGGTTACGCAACAAAAAAAAGAAAGGTACCAGCCAAAAGTATGAATTTTAATAATTGCAAAACATGTGATATAAAAACAACTCACAGTTTTGTCACTTGTTACTCATTTTTGGAATACAAAAGACCACCGCTTTGAGGACCCGTCGAGTCACAGAGACAGGGGTGTGATACGTTCATTAGTTTTCCCTATAATATGCCGCGATTCCATGAATTATTTAAAATATTAGAGAAAAAACATACACATCAAAAATGCAGATAAAATATACACATAAAGTAAGCGCATAAAATAAAAGCATAGCTTTTATTTTATCCAAAAGTGTAGAGGAAGAAAAATGAATTATTCCCAAAAGCAAACAATTTTTTTCTAAACCTATTTCTCCCTCTCTGAAATACCCAAGGTAGTAATAAATTTAAATATTATCATCTTCCTTTTCACACATTAAAAAAATTCCCATTACTGACTTGTCCAACATTATTGTATTTCCAATCCAGATAAATACCTTCTTAAAGAGAAGTCATGTTCCTAAATCTAGAATACTCTCCTTGAATTATACTAGTCCAATTGAGACGTGATTTAAAAGAGCGGTAATTTAAAGCGTTGATGAACAAACAATGAAGGCTTTCATTAATACTTTTAAACTGAAAGTTATTTAAGCAACGTCAACAATTGGTTTTTGTGAGTAACTTAAACGCTATCGTATATTTTAATGATGTCAAAATGTAAATAAAGGTGAGTGGATGTCTGATATTGTATCAAAAGTGATATTAAATATTGATAAGACTAGAGTAAATAAAATGTTATCTTAAGAGAAACCTAGGTGTTTGCAGAGTCTAAAGAATAAACTGATCAAACTTTAACTTAGCAAGTAGATTTAGCTATCACTGTACCAGCAAATATACTTAACAGTAACACCCTTTTATTATTATACTCTGCACATTTTCTCCTCTATCTAGCAAATACACTACGAATGTCTCTTCTCTATCATATGCTAACATTTCAGAATATATATTTGTTATTTCCAATTTTCATGGTGAGGATCTTCGCGACTTTGGGTTTATTAATTTTGTGATATATCACGCTTTTCGTTTTCAATAATTTAGAAAATTGAGATATTTTAGCATCATTTTTATTATAGTAGATTTACATTCCTCTTGATCCAGGTCAATATTGGGCCAATGGGGAAAAATAATATTATAAATGATAATAATATTGATTCAATAATTTGTGGAGACGGTACTTCTAAACATATCAAAAAAGTGCGGTTCCAAAAGATGCCTTTTTCAAAATAAGTTCGTTTCTCAAGACAAAATTTTAAATACAGTGACTAAGTTGAAGTTGTTGTTCAATCATCTGCTGTTTATATCAATTGCCATTCTTATAATGTAGTATATGTAATAACATGTACAAATTGTAAAATGTAGTATGTTGGTGATACCTGCCAACAATTAATAAAAGATTTAACTGGCACAAGTCATGCTTACCAAATCCTTCGAAGTATTATTTTTGTAAGAGGTTAAGCAGTTAAAGATGTAGGATATATTGTTAATATTATTGAGAAGCTAGACGGAGATGGTAGAACAGATCATAATGTCATGGACATTACATCAGAAGCACCCCGAAAGGCAAGAGAGTTATATTGGATGTTCTTGCGAACTGTTTTTCCATATAGACTAAATGATAAAACTGGTCACAAGTCTGATAATTCCAATGCTAACAATTTCCACCTTTGTTTAGAAGTTATATCCATCACACCCGTGGTAATCTACATGAAGGCATCAATAAATTATCAACAAAAAACTTTATAAGTGATTTTCTAAGATGCTCACTCAAAATATTGTAGATCTACCAAATTATGTAAGAATATCATTGAGTACAATGAAAAAAGTAATTTACGGGAGGTATATGATACATTTACTAGTAAAATTATAGATGAGGGTAATAATCTTGCCTTTTCCAAATATTATTTTATGGCTCTTGAGGGTAAGTTGTATAAACCAGTACCTGAACGAACATATAAAAAAACACCAGATGACATTTGTAGAATTCATTTCATAGATGAAGGAGTTGAACTTATTTGCTTTGCTAGAATACTCCATGAACCTAATTTTAAAAAAATAGTTTACCTTCAAATACTACTTTTCCTATTCCTATGGTAACATATGAGCTGTCATTTCCTATCAGTTGTAAAACGTTTGTCTTTAAAAAAATTGTTGTTGACTTGAATGTTGATGATTTCTTGAATAATAACAATATTTTATCCTGTGTTTGAAATAATTCGTCATATAAGGAAGGATAAGCATCACAAACACATTGTTACAGGCGACCTTCGTATAATACAAAACTATTCTTTAAGAAATTTTTTTATTAATTATTTTCTTATTTTCTTAAAAAGACCTAAAATTCAACTATCGAACAGCACTGATTTAGATCAAGTTAAGAAACATATAATCGAAGGCTTAAAGTATTGTGATGATGCTTGGTGTGAAAAATAAGGTGTTTCTAAGGAAAGTATGAAGGAATGGGTATCTGAGGTGGATGGTAATATAGATATTAAAATAGCCGATTTAATAGCTTTAAATATTAGAAGAACAGTCCTTTATTATCTTCTCTAGAACTTAAAGATGCCCTCGAAAAGATTCAAGAAACATTCATTGCAGTACCTTTTGATAAAGCTGCGGGTAATATTTCTCTTACTTTCAAAATATTTTATGCGATGATTTTGATAAAAGAACTAGGTCTTACAGCTAATAATCATACTAATACATAGATTCATATTGCTGTTGAGAATATTATTAATAACCATCTAGATGACTCTCTCGATATCAATAATAGTGCTCCTGAAAATCAATGTCTTCCAAAAAAATAAACTGGTTGCTTAAGATGCACAAGTCACCAATAAAAACACGATTTATAATATCATCCCCTAAGCCATTAAGGCCACTTTCTAAAAACATCGACACATGTGAACAAATTGTGTATGTCTGATTTAGAAAACTTCTCTTCTTATTATTCACTATTTATGTTAACATCGCAGAATATACAATGCGATCATTTCCAAAGGAATCTATTTGGGCAGCTAGTTGTTTGTACTGTATGTTTATAACTGTATACAAATATATAATTTGAAAAATGAAATACCAAATTAATTGTTTTTATTTCGAATAAAATGATTGATTGATTCTCATAAATTATGTTTTGTATAAAAATACATTTTTTATCTCTACTTATATTTCTAAGTAGTTACTCATAATAAAGATATTTACATATGTGCTATTGCCAAATATATAACACATGGCAAACCAAATAAAATTATTACTCAGTTGCATGCATGTGTGCCATATCGAGTAGGATATCTGTCCCGAGCATACTTGCATTACCAAGGTGAAAGTCACCAGTAGGCAATTTTAAATCTAACAAGAGCTGGTGTTATTTATATGAAAAATAATAGATAATAGAATAAATAGATATTGCGATATTTTCAAATAGCGAGGACTAAGAACATCAAAAGTACTATTTTCTAACAACTTCCTAAAGTTATACTATATTGTCATGAAATACATCTACGTATGTGGATTAATCCTTATAAACATTCTAAACAACCCAAGATTGTTCAAATATGAGAATTAGGTAAACACGCTTTCAAAACAAAGGATACCTTCCTTAACACACAATGAACAATGTTTTTGAAATATGGATATATTATAACGTAACAATGAGCTTTATAAGCCGAACATAATTTATTTGTATTCCGAATAAAATGATTGATTGTTCCCATAGATTATCTTTTGTGTAAAAATACATTTTTCATCTCCACTTATATATTTCTAAGTAATTACTCATGATAAAGTTATTTCTATATGTGCTATTGCCAAATATAAAGTATGACAAACCCATGAAACATAGTATTCAGCAAATGCATTAACTCAAAATATTTTTTTAACTTTTTGTCTTGTCTAACAAACCTAAAACAGGCGGTGTACTTTACACCGTATCATTATTAAAAATTATTTCATTAAAATTCTAAGACATTTGTTTCCCATGAATTCAATTTCCCCACAACTATTATCCTACTTTATTTAAACATTGGACTAAGTAAGCATACTTCGAAAAGAAATGACAGGATCGGAGGCATGTTTCGTAACCACACAAGAAACGTTTTTCAAATATACAATTTTAGTTTCCAATGGTACCTACGATTACAACAATTTTGTTTCACTCTTTTGTAAAATATATAAATTATTCGTCAACAGTTTAAAATTTGCAGACATAATGAACTGTAGATGATATACAGTGTGTCCCACAAAAAAATAAACCCAAAATATACCCAAAATATACCGTTTTATATCTTTTTATCTATCCACTGATTTTTAAACAGATTTCTTAAAATTGTCATTGATATTATTGATTTCTACGAAATGAAAACTTTTCCTATGATGTACCGAGTTTCAGCTCAGATAAAAGAAGAAGCAATTTAGAAATCGGTAATTGATCTTTAAAATTTTAACGATCTAGTTTTGAGATATAATCCCTTTATTTTATCAACCCAAAAGAAACAAATCTAGTATTTGAACTTAAAACAACGTTAATGTTATCTAAACATTACCCACAATTTAATTTTGCATACCTTTTCTTTTATGTTAGTTATTTTTTAAAAAAATGCAATATTAGGAAGAAAATTTTACTGATATTATAAATCTATTTTGAGAAATAAAAGATTATATCTAATAAATAAGTAGATACTTAGTTTCTTAAAAAACAACTTCCAATCTTAATTTCTTAAAAAGTTTTACTGCACGTGCCTGCAATTATGAATCTATTTTAATATCTATTAAAATAAAAATCTATTTATATGGAAATATCGTGGAAATATCTATTATAAATCTTTCTGTTGAAAAGTTTGACTGATTTTAATATGATTGATTTTAATAAGTATAAGTAGAATGGGAAATCTAGTCATGGAAGTACCGGGGCTTATTTCCAAATTATCAATAAAAATCCGAAAGAATAATGCACTTTCTGTGGCAATTCGTTTTAAAAAATATTTAGATAGTTAAAAAGGTATATTTATTTTTTTGGGTTAGTTTCTTGTGTGACACACTGTGTAATGAACATTTTATTGCCCTCATTATACCGGTAAACCTTTGTTTGCAATTTTTCACTTTTATCAAACAATGCTCCTCCAATAATATGACCTTTAACATTCAGTTTGGGAATTTGAATTTCCCTCGAAAAGAAAATATATAATATGAAAGTGCTAGAGGGCATGACACCTAAAATATTTCAATGTGACATTTTATGAGATAGATATTGGTCCAAATGTCAAAATTTCCTTTTAAAGCGTATTTATTATGTATCCTTGTAATAAAATTGCTTGAATGTTGTTTTCCACTACAACTTTTTAAAGGGGACAGGATGGGAACGGCAAGGAAACTCACGTGAGCATGCGCGTTAAACTGTTTTTGATATCCCACGATACTATTATCTCTTCCCATATAATCCGGGAAAAAGTTAAATCTAGTTCAACTTTTCCCCTTGAGCTAACAGGACATGCAAACAAGCAGTCAATGAAAATATATTATCTACTAATGCATTGCTTTTAAACAATGAGAAATTTTTAATTGTTTTTCCCTGATATAAAAAATAAATAAAAATCTATTTTAGTGGAAATTAATCTATCCCATTTTTCCCATTACAATCCCGTTCCTATCATTTCCGATTTTTCAATACCATCAAGAGTTTCCAAAAAAGGTTTGCAAAAGAATATCAATGACATATTTGTAAAATCTAAAGTTTATAGACTATGTATTTTCTTGCGACTATGGACGAACCAAATGTAGCATAAAAGAAATTATTTTATATACGTATAGTTTTATTTGTTTTGACATTATAAAATTTAATTGAAATTGACAAGTATTTTATCTTTAGAAGGATCTTTAGTTTTCCTACTTTTTGTTATGATAATCATTTTGGGTTACAAGAGCTCTAAACAATACAAATAAACAGCTAGTTAAAACAAGAGTTTGTTACAAACCAAAGAATATTTGAGTTTAATTGCAAACTTATAAAAAGAAGTATGATTTAGAGCCGCAGCACATTCCTCGTCAATTACAACTAGCAGTTTCATCTAATTTATAAAAAAAAAATTGAGGTAAAAGCATATTGCGCCTCGTTCGGTGCGTAAACTAATATAAGTTTTTAGTATTCCGTCTTAGTTCTTCCTTCTGAGTCACATCAACATAATTCATGTGAAATTTAACTTGATCCTTACCTTTTCCTTCGTGATGAAGTAAACCTTAAAAGTAAAACCGGAGTTAATCAACTCATTTTACAGACATTAAGTAGTTAAGTAGTGTGTATAATGGTAATTATTTATTCAACGTTAAGTAGAACAAAATAACTAGATGAGATAATTTTAATAGATTGCAATGTTTGTTTTTGGACAATATCTTCTCTTATGATGAAGACCACTTCAACTGAAGAAGTTCAATGTCAATAAAGTTTAATCTGCGGTGAGAAATAAAATAAACTTTGTAAATGACATTACAGGTAGAGCTACAATGATCATAAGTGAATAGGAAATCGGATGTAAGAAAGAGGTGCATAGTTAATGTCTTCATTCACATTACGGATACAGGTTTTATAAAAAGGAAACAATAGCATAAGTTAAAATTTTAGGTTCTCTTTTCTTGAATAAAAACTTCTAACTCAAAAGTCATGAGCAGGGCGAATTGTAGTCAACCTAGTCAAGTCTACTATCCTAAAATCTTAGAAAAAAACTTTAGCTTAACTTTCACTACCTATAAAAGATATCGTAGATCCACCCCTGGATTAAACCTAAAGCTGAAAAACCTAAAGTACAAATATTTGAATACCTACAAAGAAAAACATTCCGGCAAGTATGGAAGCAAATCTGTTTGTAGAATGGGCAAAAGATTTAAAGGAAAGTTAGTTGATATTATCTTCAATTTTTATACATAAAATAATTTTAAAATGCTTACATATAACACAATAAGAAACAGAATAATGCAGAAAGTACAAGTTTAACTTTATGGATTTTCATGTCACTACAGTAACTGGGTGCTTTCAATGTTATTCATTCAAACACGAAAATAGCTTTTGACTGCTTTAAATTACATTACATAAAAGTGATTAGTTTCAAACAGATAGATAATTGAAAAGTAATCGGTGTAAAATATTGAGAAATCTTCTACTTTGAAGGATCGGTTTTCTCAACACTTAATCAAAAAAGTTAATTAAAATGTTTTAAAATAATATTACGTAATGGCATTAAGATAAGATGTATCGCCATGAAAACCAGGCTGGAAATTACAACTTCAATATCTCAAATGTCTGGGATCCCTATCGTAAATCGTAAATCCTATGTTACGTAGATTTACGAAAACTCAGAATGTTCAAATATATCGAACTATGCATCAAATTAATTTTTTTTTAGTAGAGGTCCCATGTCCACCAAAATATGCTTAGTTTCTGGCCAAGTTTCACTGTTAAAGCAGTCTTTTAAGCAAGTGTCAAAAAAGCTTTCTTCACAACCTGTTCCCCGCTTGAGTTTAAAGCTCATAAACCTAAGGCTAAAAACCTATAATTGAAATTATAGAATGTAAAGAAAAACAAAATAATCCTAAATAGTTATACTTATGATAATTGAAATTTTGAAACAAGTCTGAAACAACACTTTATTGTTTATTCCGAGGTCAACCTATGTCCTGGTCAAAATCGAATTTGTTGAAAGTTTGTATGTTTAACGTTATGTTAAATATGTTTTATTATGAAGGAGGAGAGGAAAAACCAAACCATAAAATCTTGGGTTGTTGATGTTTAATTTAACAATTTAACATTAATTTAACAGATGTTATGAGCTTGACTTGAAAATTTTTCTTTCTATTGTTAAAATTTCCAAGTGGCTGTGGACTCATTGTTTAACAGAACCTACAATTTAAAAGCGTAGAATCGGGTTAACCAATTTCTATTATTTAGCGAAAGAATTTGAAAACCATTGATTTATTCAGACATTAACACTACATTGTACGCCAGTTATTCATGATTTATAAAAAGCACATCATAGTGTTTTCAAAGAAAATATGACAACTAATTCTTAATAGTATGTGTCAATATATAAACACTGTAATCTTATGAGGAAAGTTCTTTTTCTCATAATTTCTTGCTTGTCCTCCTGTCTATATTTACCAGAACAGTAAATGTATATAAAACAGAATTTTTTTTTTATTTTTTTTCTTTAGAAATTATAATTATTAAATACACGCGATATTTTTGTAAATAAAACTACTTTAGAGTTGAGTCTATGTATTATATTAAAACATAAGATTTACACACGGTGAAAAACCGAAAACTGAAAAAGTAAATGCTTTGCGAAATACTGACCATAATAAAACAGGCATGAATAAATTTTTCAAAAGAGGGGAACAATAAATCATACGGTTCTTACAATAAATTTCTGCAATACTTTTTAAGCCCTCTCTGCAAAGGCGTACTGTTCTGCCTCTTTTGAACATTTAGGTCATAATCGAGACAAAAATAATTATCAAACTCACGGACATTTTAAAAAACACTATCAAGGTTACAGCATATTTTAAACTTACCTAACTCGGCTTAACTAAATGATGAATTTCATATCAACAAACCGTTATGATTAACTTGAAATAACACCATTAAAGTTGATCAAATCATTTGGTAAAAAAAATATATCTTTATATATTACAACTTTGAATCAATTAAGAAACTTTATTTTATTTATCTTCTATGTCAATATTTCCTCTGCTTATTTGTGATAGTATTATAGTATTATACATTTGATTTTGTCAATACAAAACCCATCTACAAACAAAACTAACCCTTTCTATGATATGTAACACTAGCCTCCCATTACTATTTCAGGAAACTATTGTTACAGCTACAATAATCTTTATATGTTATGCGAGATGTGTGCACAGGTTCTCTTCATTGCTGCCTCAAGAGTGTATGAATATAAAACATTCTTTAGTTTTTCAAAATCTAATATATTTGTGCTTAGTTTATCAGCTACGAACATAGTGAATATTATTGTCGACTTTGATCTGGATGGTTGATGAATTCAGAATAGTGCGATGAAGTATTTTTCAAACATAATTTAAATCATTGAGGATATTAATACAGTTTTTCGACGAAAAAAACAAAATCCTACTTATTACCAATATAACTGAGTAACAAAAAATACTTCGTTAGATATACATTCGCAATAAAATCAATATATAAGAAATAAGCCTCTGCCAAAATCAATATCAAACTTTGTTTGGGGGTATTTTCGAATAAGTTTAACATTTCTTTGACCTCATACAAACTAAAATTTATTCAAATTTTAATAAATTTAAAAGATATTTAAAATTAAGGAGTTTTGCCATTAGCTACCTCAGTTGTTTGTTCAGAAGATTCTTTAATGATAAAAGCGAAATAATTCTTGATATTATCCGGCCCTTACTCACATAAATGATCTGATAAAACTGAAGATTTTGGCTTAACAACTCTTTTACCATTTAAAGTCTCTACGTTAGAACGTAGAATTTTCGGCATAATGTCTTTAATAATAGATTTTGTCGTGCCGAAATATCTGCTTACTAAACACATTATTCAGAAAATTGTCTTTTATATAAATATGAACTCTTATATTTTATACGGTTGCCTAAACTCTTATATGTATATAAACTCTTGCATAGGCAAATTCTATCAATTGGCTACATAAATACTAAAACATTTGGATCAGAACATCTGCCTTGATCTTCGAAATTTTCTTGGAAATTGCTCGTTTGTTTTTATTTTGAAATTTCTATCATCTTTTTTTGACACGTTACATTCCCGTGGAGCTACGACAACACCTTAAACACCAGACTTCTTGTACCTTAATTAAAAAGCATTTCAAATTCTAATATACAGTCAGTTATAGTTCTTAATTTCTCATGATGTTTAAAGGCTAAATTATATATGCATCAAGTTTCAGTAAGGAGAAAGGCATGACAAATATGTACCGAATGTTATATTTGTTGTTTCATTAGCGTGACACACGAGAAACTAATCTTTGTCTCGTTTTCATGGAAAGATTCAATTAACCAAGAGAAGACAAGTTATTGCTAAAGAATATATGGTTATAACTATATTAATCTCCAATAATCTCATTAATACAAACTCTGATAGTAAGTTTAAGGATTGATTAAATCAGTTGAAGTTAAGGGATAAAATGGGAAAAATTAAAGAAGTCATTTTATTTATTGAAGATGAATATTTATTATTACTATTTGTCTATAAAACATAGGATATACTTGAGTACATTTTTATCATATTAAGAAGAAGAAATATTTGCTGCCAGATATTGTCGAAAGCAGCCAACGGCGTTGTTCTGAAAAATAGCTGTTCTAAGCACTTTAAAAACGATGAAAAATAAGTTTCCCCGGAAACTTCATCTGTTCTAAGGAGGTTTATTTTCTTCCTTGCAAGTTGTATGTGTTCTAGAGTTTAGGTTGAAGCTCGTAGGAGATTTAGAACAAATAATTGTAGTCGTAATGTATTTAGTACTGCCTGGCAGTTATATTTTGCTTAAGCACCTTACTTTATCAAAAAAGTGTTGCCTCGTATTTTGAGGTTGGTCTTAGACTAGCATACGCTCTCCCTGAGAAACTTTAAATCCAATCCTCCTAAGACCTTAGAACAGCTATTTTGTTAAATGTTTACGTTGCATGTATTGTTAGTTTTTGTATTGTTAGTTGTTCCAATTCATGTGGCACCAGGTTATCAACGCTCATCTAGAATCACAATAAAATATATATTTTGCGGATAGCTAATAAGACAATGACGAAATTAAAGTAGAGTAATAATGTTACTTCTAGTTTACAAACAATAAATAAATTGATCATTTTCAATGAAATAATCTTCAATATGATCAAACGTTTGACAATAAAAAGACTAAGATTATACAATATCCATTGCATCTTTTTAACTATATATAGATTTATTTTAAAACTGAAAGCAAATAGCTCAGAGAAGAAGATGTAATTTGTTTTTTGCTTTAAATACTAACCTTTCGTTCTCAGCTGGTAATAAATGTCAATATACGGGTTTGGTTTGGAATCATGAAGAGCTGGATAACCATTATACTCTGCTGATACCGATTCATCTCCAACAAAGTTTTCAGAAACGTGTTGACTAGTAAAAGGTTTCCTGTTTTTATGTAGTCGTTTTCTTTCATTTTCGGCTAAAATATATAATAAATCATTTTTTCAACGTTACTCAAAGTCAAAGTAATAAGCAAGTCATACGCATGTATATATTTCTGCATAGATATAAAACCTGCAGCATCACACATTTTTCTTTTAATAAATGATCTTCAAAAAAACAAGCCTAAACACTTGGATTATTGCGTTCCAGTAACAAGAAAATTTTGTCGATATTAGTTTTCAATTAGAGATTTTTTTTTCATTTTCTTTCATTGGAGCTAGAATCATCAGACTTTTGACAAAGTGCATAAAGTAAAATCTTTAGTAATGCATTTGACAACATGTTAGTTTATCTTACATACTTTTGATATTATTGGTCGTCAAGATGGTATTTTTATATATATTTATTTGGCTTTACTTAAAGTATATATTCTATATTGAGAGATATGTAGAAATTCTGGTCGTGGCAATTCTGGCCTGTGGGCATCATGGCTAACACTAATATATTGATTTGAAGCTTTTTTGAATTGACAAAAGAAAATATACAGTGTAATTTTTTTTTTAATTGACTTATTCTAAATTATGTAAGTATTTGTAACTATTGTACATAATTGAAAATAAATAACGAGCTCGAATAACTATATTATTTGTATCTGTGTCCAATAAGGGTCCAATATTTTATGTTTTATTTATTGTCCTTTTTTGTAATAAGGGACCCAAAATTGAAGGCTTGTAGCTTGTTTGTGTCATCCTTACTACCAGTTCTCTGTCAAAACAATATATATGTATATATTTTATGCTTTTTAATTTTTAATTTTTTCTCAGTATTTTATATTTTTTGTTAAATTAGACTATTATTGTATTTTTACGAATCTTTTAATGTATTTTTACTGGTATTTCAGTAAAACTTACTTACTCTTTTAAGGATTATTATTAGAAGAAAAGTTAATTGTATCGAATTCTCGACAAGAATATTTTTACTTAAACACTGAGTTATCAGGAATTCTTACCAAGAAATGGTAAAAATTCTTGCAAAGAAATATGTTACTCACTTAGAATTCCTTTTTACTTATTTCATCATTTATTTAACTTCAATTAAGTAAAAGAAGTCTAAGAATTAATAAGTAGTAATAAGAATTTTGGCCTAGCATTCTGACAAGTAAAATTTTCTTAAAGGAAGACAATTTGTACTTACAACAAGTACCGTAATTTTTAATACTATAATTATTCTAAGGAAAAAAATTCTCGATTAGAGTAATAAATTCTCGCCAAGAATTCTTAGTGAGACTTGAATAAATTACTTAATGTAAGCAAATTGTGGCCTAATAAAAGTGTTTTTTTTCTCGGAATAAGAAGACCTTTTGCCGTGTAGTTTTTGAGATATTTAAATTTCCAATCCAGTTAACAAAAAAAAAAAGAAGCAGATTGAGTTTTTTAAAAAACTTGGAGTTATTTTACTTTTAATCAGTTGAGCAAATGAGGTGAATTTTGGCAGATTTATTGACTTCCAGTTGATCTTTACAATATATAAATTTCAATATAGCTTGCACAAAAATGATTTACGTGAGTCTAAGATATAGTGCGGTATTGATAACGGCAAACCGAAATGTATGAGAATTTATATGAGCTGCAGAAATATTTATCTTTTAACTCTACGCTAATAGTTATCTTCTCGTGAATTTTCTAGTGAATTTATGGAGGGGTCGTTTTTAACCCCCCCCTTTTTTAACAGCAGTAATACTAAATTTAGCAACATTTGGTGAAAATCAAGCCAAAGCGAGTTATACCTTTATTGTTTCTCCTATATCCATAGTAGATCGAATAAGTTTGTCTATAAATTCTATACAGTGAGATTGGACGGAGAGGGGTTTGAAGGTAAGGTTGCTAAGGTCGGGATGCTCTAACCGGCTGAGCTATCCATATACATATTGGAAATAAATAGATGGGGGGAGGTGCTTTTTTGACCTCCTCGTAGCTAATAAGATTAAGGAATCATGTAGATCTGGCTGGTTTTATCTTTCTTTTAAAGACTTATTAAAGACTTTTTAAGACTTATAGACTTATTTTTAAATCACAAATAAGTAATTCAGATAAAAAGGTGGAATTTTTTTTTTTTGATTTAAATACA
>JAYJMI010644380.1:0-14648 GCA_036873855.1 Sarsia tubulosa
TATTAGAAAATCTGCTACCCCAGAACTGGAGCAAATAGCGCAAGCTAAAAGAGAGAGGCCAATGTTCGAACGATAACACTAAAACTGAACAAGCACAACCAGGCAGGATAGGACAATTCCGTTCGTTCCTCACTCCATGCCTACCTTTGACGATATATAAATGAAAGTCGCACTTAAATTACTCGCGGTCTTCATCTGTGTCGCGTTTCTGGGATTGTTTAGCATCAACCGATACTTCAACTATCAGCACACTGAAGTTACAAAGCTTGCCGAAGCAGAAGAAAATCTAAAAGGAATAATCGAACTCTTCGGAGACCCGATGTATACCTCAGACCCTGAAGAATGGCCATTGGAATGGTTTGAGATGCAGTTCTCAGTCAAAATAGCGCCAGAAGGAAAAGCATATGTGTTTCATCCATCTGGGACTTGGCCAAACTTCCTGTTAATCATTGTTACTGACGATTCAGGCAGTATTAAACAAGTCCACCCCTACAGAACTTAATGGATATATCCAGTCACAGCTATCAACTCCTTTCGCGCTCCGCGCTTCAGTCGCGATAGTGCTCTACGAATTGGAAATGATTAAAAAACGAATAGAACAAGCACTGAACAAATCGCTAGATGACATCCAGCGGATTGATTCTATGCGGGACATTCTACTGGAAGAAGATAACGAATTGGTTTCATATATTCAGAAAGCCTTTCTAAGTATTGCCAGTGATAACGATGATGACGATCTTGTCCGAGTTCATGCAGCTAAAGAACTGAGCCATTACCCCTTCGATTCTATGCCTGACGAAGCTCTTAGAGTAATCACCGACGCGAAGGAAGACTTAGACCTCAGAATTAACCTGATAGGCGCGATGGAACATATGGGCAAAGCAGTTACACAGAAGATAACACTGTTGATTGAGCCCGAAGACGAACTCTCAACCTACCTCACAAAATGAATTCCAACCAGTCGGAGCTATCAACTCCGTTCGCTCGTTCCTCGCTCACTCCGCGATAGTCCTCGACGATCTACAAAAGCATGAAAGAACTCATCCCAGAAGCATTTTCCAGTGATGTATGGAAAGCATTGTATGCCTTCTTGTGGAGTAAGGATATCGAAGGGCTAGAGGAAGGAGCATCTATAGATGGAATTGCACCTTCGAAAATCGAAACGAATAAAAACGGGGTATCAATCGAAGCGCAATGTTGGCTACTCAGGGGTGCGGGACAAAAAGAATATGAATTCCCCATGCACTACCGCCTTTACCGGCCGAGATTTAACTCGGTTGAAAGCGTTACACCTGAAAGAATAAATAAATCAAAATTGAGACTCTATTCGCTTGAGGATGGCTGCATCCATGTCGAAATGGAGTAGATCCAGACGATGGTATCAATTCCGTTACGGCTCCGCCTCCACTCCATCGATACATCTCTACGTTCAGGAAAACAAAATGAAAGTCCTTCTAGAATCGATTGAATCACATAGAGAAGATGGCGCAATTGAGTGCTTGGCTGTCCTTGTCGAAAAACAGAGAGTTGAATGGTCGCAAAGCACTCCACTAACGCCAGACATACAGGATCTCATCTCAACCAGCATTGAATTCTTAGGGCGACCAAATCTAGAGTTCCGCGAGTTGTGCTTTATAAACAATGAAAACGGGTCCTACTTTCGTATGACTTTCGAGGATTCAAAAGTTGAAGAGCATCACTCTTTCTTCGATTGCAGTCAGAAGATCATACATCCGCTAAAAAAAGTGTTTCAATCTGAAGAAGCATCAGAAAACTGGACCGCCTCACTACAACAGCTGAAAAGAACCTGAACCAGTCGGTCGTCTCAATTCCTTTCGCGCTCCGCGCTTCAGTCTTGAGACACCTCTACGTTCGGCATGCTATATCCTCCAACAACCAATCATACTATGAAATCCATCATCCTGTTCCTATTCTTCGCAATTAATCTCATCTGGGCACAGGACACGACGTATCCCAAAGCGAAAGTGAGCTTTGACGATTTCTCGGGACTTGTTGGGAAAGTCGAACCACTCCGCGCAACCAGACTTATCGACTTTGACACATTCCTGGAAATGAGCCAGGAACCGGGCGTCATCATCCTTGATTCTCGCTCCAAATCTCGTTTTGAGCGCATTCACCTCAAGGGCGCGAAGCACTTGGCATTTTCTGAATTCACACAGGACAGCCTCGCTCAGGTAATTCCGTCTTTCGACACGAAGATACTTATTTATTGCAACAACAACTTTGACGGCAACCAGACGGACTTCAAATCGAAGATTTCGATATCTAGTGTTTTTGTGGATTCCGCCGCCAGCAGTCAACTAGCGGCTCAAGAGAAGCCCCTGATGATGGCACTTAACATACCAACTTACATCAATCTGTATGGCTACGGATATCGCAACGTTTACGAACTCCACGAACTCGTCAAGGTGGGCGATTCTAGGGTTCCATTTGAAGGAACCACGATCGAATTGAAGCGGCCACGGTCCCGCATCGTGGCGCTAATCGCTGATGAATTTAGCACAGCGAGCGTTCCGGCCACCAAAGAGAGTCTATCTGCTCTTCCGGCTCCACCAACCAAAACAGTGATCGCCAATCGTTTACCAGCGATGGCTCCGACACTAGCCGCAGACTTATTGATTATTTCTGCGACATATGGTTCCGGCACGAATTATAAGGATGTGACTAATCGCGTGAATGATTTGTTCCGACAGCCGGACGCGGTGTTTTTTGCCCGACCTGAGTGGCTGTCAGCCGACCCGACGCCAGGATGGAATAAGACGCTCGTGATTGTTTATGAAGTCAAAGGCCAGCGTCGCACTTTTGCGACCGGTGAGGGCGGCAAAGTCAGCGTATCACTTTTGTTGGATACAGACAAATGACACCTAGTAAGTCGCTGTGAATTGGACGATGTCCATAGCGATCTTTGACCTGAAGGTGTAATTCGCGGATGCAGGTTTTGAGAACTTCGTCTTGACGAGAGCGTTCGCTGGGCTCGCGGGACTTCCACGAATAGTAACTGCCCCGGTTAACGTCAAAGCACTAGTTTTACAAAAATTGCAATTCCACCATCTCCGGTAGTTCGACAAGCTCACCTCCGACAACCCTCGGTCAAAGCTGGACGTTCGGCGTTTGATGTTCATATTTCTCCCACGAATGAACCCGATCAAAACCATCACCTTCGCGGTGAATACATCGAAACCAGGCGCTGAAGCGGCTGCCCGCTATCTCGCAGGCATTGCCGAATGCGAGGATGTGCAAGCAACCGTAACGACTGAATACCCTCTGCCGTTGAATGCTCTAGAAGGGCAAGACCTCTGCTGCGCAATTGGGGGTGATGGCACCCTACTCGGCGTGCTCGACGCAGCACTCCACTCGCAAAGTGCGGTGCTCGGCGTCAACATGGGCAAGCTCGGTTTTCTAGCAACTTTCACCGAAACCGAAGCCGCCAACGACCTACCCGCACTCATCCAAGGTAAGTATTCAATCGCGGCTCGATCTGTGCTCTGCTGCCAAACGCAAGGCGGCGAAGCGGTCTACGGCCTCAACGATGTGGTGCTGAAAGAAACCGAAGGCAGCGGTCTGATCCGACTAAAAGTATCGTCTAACGGCAACCCAGTCTCGGAATACCATTGTGATGGCTTGATCTTTTCAACTCCAACGGGCTCGACCGCATATAACCTTTCTGCCGGCGGCCCAATCATCGGCCCCCGTGTCAGTGCCATTGCGATGACCCCGATTTGCCCACACACACTGGGCAATCGTTCCGTCATTTTTGACAACTCATCCGAGATTGCCGTTTCCACACTGCAACCAGGTCCATGCCCACGTATCACAATCGATGGCCGAGTTCGTTTTAAGAACGATAACAATTTCCCCATCAAGATTACGGTCGCGGAAAAAACCTTTCGACTCATGCAAAACCCAGATCACTCACACTTTGCAATCGTCCGCGATAAATTGAAATGGGGCGGCCCAACGATTGAGTCGTAGATTAATTAGTGGAAAGTAGGTAGTGTAGAGTGGAAAGTTAGTCACTATGAGTATTCGAAATTATACAGAACTTATCGTATGGCAAAAAGCAATGTTACTGGTTGAAAAGGTATATTCAGCCACTCGGTCATTTCCATCGGAAGAAATCTACGGCCTAACTAGCCAAGTTCGCAGAGCAGCCGTCTCTATCCCGTCAAATATTGCCGAAGGCCAAGCAAGAAGAAGCACTCCAGAATTTAAACGCTTTCTTTCCATCGCTCTAGGACCTAATGCGGAAGTTGAAACTCAACCCATCATCGCCCAACGACTAGACTATGTCACACAAAACAATTTAGATGAATTACTAGGCCTCTGCGACGAAATCAAACGCATGATACACACCCTGATATCCAAGCTCAAGTAACTCCCCCACTCCCCCACTTCCCACTTCCCACTTCCCACTTCCTTGAACATCCTAGCAAACATCCCTGAAAAACAGCGCGCGGCTTGTATAGCTGTCGCCGAACTCATTGCCGCAGCAGGTGGTCACGCCTTACTGGTCGGCGGTTGCGTGCGCGATGGCTTACTCGGCATCCCAGCCAAGGACATTGATGTCGAAGCCTATGGCCTCGACGCCGATACGGTGGAAGCGACACTTAAACAACAGTATCGTCTAAATACCGTCGGGCGCGCATTTGGAGTCTTCATTCTCAAGGGACTGGAGATGGACATTGCGCTGCCGCGTCGCGAGTCAAAGACGGGACCGAAGCATACTGACTTTATCGTCGAGGGAGATCCTAACATGTCGCCACTCGAAGCGGCAGCGCGACGTGATTTCACAATCAATGCAATCAGCTATGACCCGCTCAATGATAAGCTGCTCGATCCCTACAACGGCGTAGCCGACTTAAACGCACGAAAGCTTCGCCACGTTTCTAGTGCCTTCAGCGAAGACCCGTTACGGGTGCTGCGAGGCATGCAGTTTATCGCACGCTTTAATTTAACTGCGGAACCTGAAACCATCGAACTCTGCCGTGAGCTCAGCCCAGAGCACCTTCCCATGGAACGTCTCTGGGAGGAGTGGAAGAAACTCATTCTCAAGGGCACTCAACTCGGCAAAGGGCTCCATTTCTTGCAGGCCTGCGATTGGCTGAAACATTTTCCGGAGATCGAAGCGCTCGTCGGTTGTGAGCAAGAACCGGAATGGCACCCAGAAGGTGACGTATGGAATCACACCTGCCACTGTCTCGATGCCTACGCGCCAGAACGAATTGGTGATGAATGGGAAGATCTCATTGTTGGCCTCGCGGTGCTGTGTCACGACATGGGTAAGCCGACAACGAGCTTTAAAGATGAAACCGGACGCATCCGCAGCCCACGCCACGATGTGGAAGGAGTGCCAATCGCAAAGGCATTTCTAGAGCGCATCACGCGCCAAAAGAAAGTCTTCGACGAAGTCTTACCACTCGTGGAGCAGCACATGCGCCCACTCGCGCTCTATCGCGATGGCGCTGGTAACTCTGCAGTGCGACGCTTGGCAGCACGAGTGAAGCGAATGGACCGCCTGATTCGTGTGGTTCATGCGGATATAAATGGTCGCCCGCCAATCGTCTGCGACGATTTCCCTGAAGGTGAATGGCTGATGAGCAAAGCCTCCGAACTGGCGATCAAAGACAACGCGCCGACACCGATTCTACTTGGCCGCCATATGATTGAGCTCGGCGTGCGCCCAGGAAAACATTTTGGCAAAACCCTTGATCTTTGCTATGAAGCTCAACTCGACGGCACATTCACGGATGTCGACAGCGGCAAACTTTATCTCAAACAAATCGTCGAATCCGACACATTCCTCAAATGAAACCCATGAAATACACATTCACATACATCCTCGCCCTTCTCCTAAGCTTGAACCTCGTCTCCGCTCAATCCGAAGAGGCGCCTGGCGTGCTACTGCGCGGCGTGCTGGACCTAGGAACGTCTCAATCGTTCTCCCTCAGCACCGATGACGGCGTCGTCTCCTCATGGGTGAAAGTTGGCCAATCGTTTAAAGAGCACAAAGTCGTCTCTTTCGATTCTGACAAACAAGTCCTGACGCTTGAGCATAAGGGCGAGACCCTGACACTTGAACTTGCGGCCGCACAGGAAGGCTCTGGCGAAGCCGGCGACATGGAAGCACGCCTAGCCGAAGCCAAAAACATCATGTCGCTAATGGACTTTGAGGACATGATGGACAAAACGATCAGCGCGCAAATGAAAGCCATGAGCGATATGATGCGTCAGCAATTATCCACAAATGGTATGGTCGACGAAGAACTCGTCGCTTTCCAAAGTAAGGCCATGGCTGAGATGTTTGAGGAGATTGATTGGAATCCGATCAAAGAAGGCATGTCTCAAGCATATGCTGAAGTTTTCACTCAAGATGAGCTCGGCAGTATCTCCAACTTCTATGCAACGCCGGCAGGCAAAGCGACTCTGGTGAAACAACCGGAGCTACAAGAAAAGACTATGAAGATCATGATGCCCGCAATCATGGGAGCCGCTCAAGGTATGCAGAAGAAAATGATAACGTTCTACCAAGAACGCGCAGCGACTAAGAAAGCGGAAGCGGCTGCAGAGTAGAGATTACTTTAAAGAAAGTTCAGGCAAGAGGCAGACAGTTGAACCGGAACTGGCTTCGGCACTTTGGTGTGTATAAACAGCAGACCGTGGCGTCCGAGCTTGCTCGGGCCTCACCCCTGATAAGCCATTGCTTCGGCCATTGCTCGGAACGAGCCCGAGCAAGCTCGGACACCACTCCTTTACAAGTCAATCGCGGGAGAAATCCACGGCTCTACACACAAAAAAGCCACACAGTGTAAACTGTATGGCTTTTTGAAAATTTGATTCGTTCTCAGCGAGGCTAGCCGCGACGACGGAACTTGCTTTGGAACTTTTCGACGCGACCTGCGGTATCAACGAAACGCTTCTCACCAGTGAAGGCAGGGTGCGAACTCGATGTGATATCACAAATAACTACTTGGTAATCTACACCGTCGATAGTTTCTGTCTTACTGCCACGCATAGTGGAACGAGTAAGGAATTTGGTGCCAGTCGAAACGTCGACGAAGGCAACATGATTGAGCTTTGGATGGATTTCTGCTTTCACTGTAAAAAGTTTCCTTGGTTAGAAGTCTATCCCTGACGCGCTTTAAAGCGTGGGTTTGACTTGCAGATTACGTAGACACGACCCTTACGACGAACGACTTGACAGTCGGGGTGGCGGCCTTTGAGAGATTTGAGTGATGATACTACTTTCATGTCGGAAATAAATGGAATGGGAGAAAAAAGGGCGCTCTCTGCCCCCTGTCAATGGCAAAGGAGGAAATAAATCCTTTATTTTCAGTCACATAATGAAAGAGAGAATGCGCGATGATAGCACAACAGCAGGGAAGATTTATCAAAAATCCTAATGAAGCACCCCCTGTATCATACAGCAAGAGGTAGTGTGGTCTCACTGAGACCGCTATTCGTTTAGTCGTGCCTGAAAAGTGGTATTGCGTGGATGGGTACACATTCACAATTAGCGAACGGTCGCCTTGGCAAGGCGCCCCCACCTCAAGAGCACCGTGGCTCGATCATCTGCAGAAAAGCAAACCTAATTCAGCGATGGATTATCCGGTTCATCTGCGAGCAGTCCCATTTGCGGGCTATCTCGATGCAGAATAAGGCGCCATACAGCTTCGCCACCGAGCGTGTCAATTTCTGGCATCAGTGTAGATGTCACCCATGCTCCCTCTTCGATTTCCGCATCTAATTGTCCTTCAGTCCAACCAGAATGACCAATAAAACCTCGTAACTCAAAACCAGAATCTTCCTCTAGCAACGCACGTGCCTTGACCTCATCGATACCGAAATACAGTTTAAAGGTGCCTTGCTCCGGCGACCATTTCCACGCAACTAGAATTAATTTATCATCAGAGACAGGCCCACCTTGATAAAGCGGCACCGCTGCCAGATCTGAATCATTTAGCTGAGGATCAAATTCCCCCAGCGTTTGCTCCAATGGGCGATTCACCACAATACCAAGCGAACCTTCCTCATCAGAATGTGCAGTCAGCAATACCACTGAACGTCTAAAATTAGGATCCAAGAGCGAGGGGTGTGCCACTAACAAAGATCCCGCAAACGGTAAAGTCGCTTCAGAAAACTGGCTGTATCGGTCCATTCGCATAGGGTATCGCATTACAAGTGTTCAATCACCACGCTGGCTTCATTCAAGAGTTCTTTGACTAACTCGTCATTTTTATAATCACGGTAATATTTAATACACTTCACCCCGGCAGCCGCTAAGATCTTAGCGCAATTGATACACGGGAAGTGTGTGATATAGACCGTTGATCCTTCAAGCGACACGCCACGGCGCGCGGCATCGCTAACCGCATTTTGTTCGGCATGCACAGTTGCTTGCTCATGACCATCGCGTACGCGTGACATATGTGAGGCACCGGGTAGAAATCCATTGTAGCCGGCAGCCACAATGCGATTTTTTTGTGAACCGCCGGAAACGATCACACAACCGACATGAAGGCGCTCGCAGCTTGAACGCGATGCCATCAACAGGGCCGTCGCCATAAAGTAAGCATCCCACGATGGGCGCTCGCCCCACGACTGCGTCAATGCCTCCAATTGGTTCAGCATCGTCGCGTCATCCACAACTGGGGAGCTGGATGGCTGTGTTTCGATTTCCATAATCAGAAACTACCCCTCTTCGAAAGCGTCTCGCAACCGCGAATTACAAAAATATCATGGATACACCGTAATCCATAAATACCCGATCGGAAGTTGCCCTATCGTCTCTGGCTTGCGCAGCCAGTCTTGAGCCGCACGGTCAAATACCGGATTACCAGAACTCTGCGAAACAACCGCTTCGCCCAAAGTTTGCCCGCCACCTGAAAGTCGCAAAAAGAGGCGCACTGGCTCAGGTACTGCGCTAGTATCGGTAAACAGCAAAGGGCTTTCCATGGAGACCGCAGCCTCATCACTACCAACCACGACGATTTCAGCAAAATGTCCAACCGTGGGAAACGGCTCGATCGCTTCTTCCACTTGTGCAAAATCTTCGAAAAAAGACCAAAAACGTGACTTCAACAAATCACTAGGCACCTTCACAAGGTCGTCTTTATCCAACGGGAGATTGGATGATTGTAAAGCCGCAGTTAGATTGATATCGGGCTCAAATTCGGGGAAGCGCTCTCCCACACGATCGCGGGGCATAAGCGAAACATTTTGAGCAGCGTTCCAAGGTGTCGGCACGAACAAAGGCGCCGAATCGAACAACTGCGCTTGTTCCTCTAGCGCACGATCACCTGCCATGGAATTTGCCGACACATAGCGAACAAATGCATTATTCTCATCACGCGTCGGCAATGGGTTCGACTCGACACGAAAGATCAAAAATCCAGCCAAATGTAAGAGCACACCCGCCAATAGAGCACCAAACAACACTGGCGATATAAAGCGCACACTTGTGGCCCCTTCCCCGCGCTTATTCTCGACAGACAGCCCCATTACATTACCGGAATCGTGAATTGCTGACTCTCACGCATCGACTCAGATGGCACCAATTCAGAGCCCACCACTGTCTTTCCACCAGCTATCTGCACCTGCATAAACCCGGCTTCCTGAGCCATATGACACAAATCTAAAAAGACCTGTAAAGGCATTGTACCCTCAGCTTTAACCAACAAAACAGAATCACTAGCACCCCCACTAAGACCATCAATATGCAGCTTAAAGGCACGCCCAATCGAACCCTGCTCATACACACTACCATCGAAATAGAGCATTCCCTTATTACCAATCGTCAACACAGCAACCGATGAATCATGATGCGGCATTCTCAAATCTGAATCAGGCAGATCAATACGCACACCAGGAACCATGACAAAGCGTGTAAAAAGCAAGCTCATCAATAAACCAATGGTCAACAAATCCAACACTGGCACCAAATCCAACTTCATCTTAGGACGATGCAAGTGATCCACGAGCCCTAGCGGCGCAGTAAACCCAGTCATTGTTTGCGGCAATGGATCGTCGACTATTCTCTGTGGCGTTGAACTCATGATCCAGATGAATTGCTGTCTTCAACAGCCGTGTCGGCTTCCGCTGCTGGAGACGTTGTTAAATACTCATGGATACTGTGCCCGACCCATTCAAAGTCATGCACGAGCGAGCGCACTCGACCATACAAGAAATGATGAGCTACCGTCGCCATCACTCCAATTGCCAAACCAGTGGCCGACGTGATTAGCGCCTCAGCCAGTAAACGACTAAACGCACCACTATCTCCATTCAATCCTTCGAGCGCATACAACGCTTGCACCGCAGCAACCAGTGTACCTAAAAAACCAAGCAAGGGAGCAATACGAGCAATCGCGGCAATCGTGCCGATACGACGTTCCAACGCAGGGATTTCAACCAGTGCCGCCGCTTGGATCGCACTTCGGATCTGCTCACGCGATTCACCAAAATGCAACAGTGCCGACTTCACGATACGTGCCATCGGCCCGGGCGTATCTTCACAAAGCGTCAACGCTTCGACCAAACGTTTCTTATTCACTAAATTCTTGATCCCACTCAAAAAGTCTTCTGTGCCGATCTGCCCCTTATGCAAGAATAGTGCCCGCTCAATAAACATCACGAATCCGAGCAGGCTCACAAAGAGCAACGGATACATGACTGGTCCACCCTGGAGAATAAATGTGTCTTTAAAAAATTCCATGTTTGATCATCTCTATAAATTTACTGAGCAACGGGTTCCTCAACCACTTGAATCGTATTCGCCCGATCAAGCGCTAAATTGCGCCCAGGCAAATTGAAGGCGACCATCTTACGATAGACCCTACGTGCCTCGACCAGTTGGTCCGATTCTTCTAGAATACTACCCAAAGATAACATCGCCCGCGACATCCAATAACGCCCCGTTGGCCCCAATTGGACTGCTTGCTCACCATCAAGAAGGAAACGACTGGAGATCAATAGAAACACCTCTTTCGCCTGCTCCGGCAATTCACGTTTCAAGAGTGCAAAGCCCCATTTAAACCCGACCTCCGCTTGAAAATCGATTGGCATGTTTGGAATATCCATCAACCGCTCAAGCGATAACACGACATCGCTCAATTGCTCATCATTATTCTTGGCAAGCGCCAGCATGCAGTCCACACGCGACAACTCGGGAATATAGCGACGTGGATGTGTCGGTGCCGTATTGATTAAAGTCTCATAGATACTTTGAGCACCAGGAAATTGGTTCAATCGACGTAATAAATCCCCCTGCTTCAGTTTAGCCGAATACACTAAATCATCACTGGGATAGTCCTCCGCGATTTGCTGATACAGCAACACCGCTTGCTCATAGAATTCTGCACCTCGGCGCTCACAATACATCGCGGCTTCGAAAATTGCCTGTGGCGCAAGCACACTCTGCGGGTAGGTGGAAGCAAGCTTCGTGAGTGTTTTCTGAGCCGCCGTAAAATCGTTAATTGACGCATGATAATCCGCTTCCGTTAGGTAGGAGCGCTGTGCTGCCGAACTATCCGCATAGCCCACACGCAAACGCTCCAGTTCGACCATACCTTCATTGGCAGCTGCGGAACGAATCATGACTTGAGCCTTCAATAAGAGGAACTGGGTGATCAATAGCTTCACTTCTTCCTGAGTTATTTGCTCCGCCTCGCTCTGATCCAACAATTCCATTGGTATCGATTCTACACGTGCAAGCAACTGGACCACCCGCTCCAACAAGGTCGCATCCGTTTCGTTCGCCCCAAAAGACAAGTGAACTTCTAGCCAACTCAAACGTAGATCAAGCGCTGTTGGCACATCAACCGCAGCACCATCCAGAAGCAACCGCACGCGCTCTAAGGCTTGCTCTAACTTACCTTGATTTTTTAAAGCCTGCGCTACGTTCCACTCAGCCCGCCAAAGATCTGAGACAGTTGCGTTACCACTAAAGTCAGCTTCATCAATATGCTGCATAGCCGACTCGACCTGCCCAGAGCGAACCTCGGCAGTCACCAATCGTAAAAACAAACCCTTATCCTGATCGCCATCAATCGAGCGCGCATAGGCCGCTTGATAAAAATCCACCGCGTTATCATAATCACGATTCAAAAAGTAACAGTCACCTATCAAACGATTGAGCAGCGCACGCTCGCTCATCACTTCAGTTTGATCACGCAATTGAATCAAGAAATCAGCCGCTGCACGATAGCGAGGAGTGGTTCGTTGTATCGCCGCGTAAGCCAAGAGACGATATACATTAGTGATCTGCCGTAATCCAGGAAACTGCTCCAACAAGAAGGCCGCATCCTTTTCGGCTCTCGCAGTCTCCGCACGAGCCAATTCAATGTCGGGGTTCTCGCCTTCAAGTGCTTTTTCAGCACGTGCCAATGCCAGTTGACTGCTGATGTAATAAATTTCACCCAATAAAGGATGCGGTGGGGCTAACTTAACCATTTGATCTAGAAACTCAGTCAACCCGCCTGTTGGCGCACCGGACGCCCGCGCGAGCAACTGTAAAGCCACACGCATCACATCCAGCGATTTACCATTTCTCACCAATTGTTGCAGTGCTTCGATACCACGCAAAGAATCTGGTCCAGCGATCATCGCTTTCAACAAGAGCAATTGCTCACGCTGGCGAATCACCAGCTCCTTATTATTCAAACGCTGCTCATCAATGACGCTAATCGCCTCCTCCGAACGCCCAAGGTTATACAAAATCACGGCATACTGACGCGCATAAGTGTAAGCGGCCGCTTGCCCAGTAAACTGCTCTAATTGCCCGCGTATTTCAGCTGCAAGCCCCTCATCAGCAGGAGTCTCCAATAGCTTTTGACGAAATACCAAACTACTAAAAAATGCTTTTTGCTCTGAAGACTTCGCTGCGGCGACAGCTCTCTCAAACGCAGGCATTATCTGCCCGAGCTTTCCCAAAAGTTCAGCCCGAAGACCATTGGCAAGATGCCACCAAGGCGTATCGTAGGCATCCAGTTGAACTGGCTTCACTTGCTTCATCGCACTCAAAAAGGCAGGACGGTCCACTTGCTTACCGTCGCCATAGACTGCAATCGCCATATATAGATGAAACTGACTATCACGGCTAGCAGCAGTCACCGCATCGATTTCTTGCCGAGCAGCCGAGTAGCGCTGTTGCGCAATCAGCGCCGCCGCTAAGCGCACACGAATCGGATCCGCACGATCAGGGCTCAAGCTTTGCGTCTTCAAAGCCGCACGATAGCCACCCTCTGCCAATCCCACGAGGCCAGAACGCAGCGCCCGATCCGCCGCATCGACCCGCCAGTCCAAGGCAATCGCTTCACCCGCCTGCGGTGCCACTAATTGGTCCGAAATCAAAGGTGCCTGCCCATGCAGCATACAAGACCCTGCACCAACAAGGCACAGTGCTACAAAGCGAAATAAGGTAAAAAAGTTCAACCGCATGAATATCTAGACAAGACAAGCGCTCTCCCCACAGGTTGCAAAGCGATTTTTCCTGTTTCGGAAGGTCAATCTATATTTAAGCCCTTTCACTAGATTCTAGGGTTTACGAATCAAACAAACTGCTTACATCTATGCCTAAGGTCGTCCCCATAGTTTAATGGATAAAACTACTGTTTCCTAAATAGTCGATCTGGGTTCGATTCCCAGTGGGGGCACCATACTTCGCCCTAATACCCCACATCCCCTTCGTAGCGCCATTCGTACAACCCGTTGACAGTGCGATAGACGCTGTCGACTTTCCAATTGCCCCAAGCGGTGCGGAGCACGCCGAAATAAGATTCCATAGGTTCGAAGTGATTATCGCTGCGTTTGTGGAGGTCGACGATGGTTGCAGTGTTTGGCTTGATGCCGGGGCCGTAGCTGCGGACGCCGGCTAGGAAGTAATCTTCAAAGCTCTGCGCATCGATAAAGGCTTTACCGTGCACGCGCTGCACTTCTGGGTATTCGACTAGCTGTAGATCCAGCATATTATCAGCCGTCGCCATTTGCAGGGTACGATGTCCGTAGAAATCCCGCTCAGCGGTGACCTTCAGTGTGGCATGCACTTTCGGGAAACCAAGTTTCGCCAGCACTTCAACGAGTTTGCTATCACTATACCGATGATCGACCCATACGACTTGGCTGCCATCACGAGTATCACGACATGCAACGCGTAAGGCGCAGTTGCGACTCGCAGGCCCCATTTTTAACGGCGCCCATTCGGGTGCAGCATGTTTCATGAAAATAGCGCAGAGGCTGAGCACATACCCCGCTTTGGTTGGGATCGGTTCTAGGAAGCTGGGCGTGACGAGCTCCCGAACCACCGCCTCGGGCACGATGACATTCGCCACCCAACGCTCGCTCACTTCAGCGAAGACACTCGTCACCTTACGGTGTGGCACTTCCCAAATTTGACCACTTGCGGGGTCTTCAATTCTTATCATTTCTACATCTGTTTTCATACTAACACGACCTTTCTACTTTTTTGAAATACACGAATCAGAGCTAAGCCAAGGAGCCGGACCAACACATAGCCAAGGACCAGAACGGGCTCAACAAACAGAGTTTATAATATTCTTTCATAAGGGCACCTCTGGAAACCTCGCTCAAATCGCTTAATTTCACACATCTAATCTTTACCGCGTTGGCCTACG
>JAYJMI010645491.1:3777-14637 GCA_036873855.1 Sarsia tubulosa
GTAGTAGAGTTTAGCCTTCCTCCATATTCCTGGTAGAGTTTAGTGCCATTGTAGAGATGTAGAAACAAGTTGAGTTGAACTTTATATCAACTACAAGAAATATTTATTTGATGCAGTAATGGATAGTACTAATATAGCGCGCCTTTTAAGACAATGGACCACAACAAAATGCTATCAAAGCTCCCTTAAAGTTTAAATAAACTTAAGAATTATTGAATAACGAAGTTCAATTCGTTTTCACTCTCATGATCATATATTTTTTGCTGGATTCATATCTCAGAAAAATCTCATAAACTTGCGAAAGTATTTTAACTACGGAACTTCGTGACGTAGATATTCACATGAGTTAACTAAGTAGTCAATCAATAAAATAAATAAGACATTCATATTAAGTAACGGTCAAACTAACTTTAAATAATTTATAGATATCCGTATCTTTTTTTGTTTCAGTAAGTTTGAACATTTTAAATCTTTTAAATGTTTTTTATTATTATTCTATTTCAGAGATCAAATAAAACATTAGTAATAACAAAAATTCAAAGAAGGATGAACGTTTGTTAAAAACAGACTTCATAAAAATATATAAATGTATATATAAAACGAAAATTATAGATACTAAAGGCGTAGCTATATTGCATTTTTATATGAACTTTATATCAACTACAAGAAATATTTATTTGATGCAGTAATGGATAGTACTAATATAGCCGATTTTTTGGAATGTTCTATATGTTTTGAACAACTTGACGAGAAGAGTCGTGTTTTACCGTGCCAACACACGTTTTGCTTAGGTTGTCTCGGTATTGTTGTAGAAACTAAAGGACATTTACAATGCCCTGAATGTAGAAGTGACTTTCCGAATCTGCAGATCAGTTCTCTCCCTAGAAACGTTCTTTTAGTTCGAATATTGGAAGGACTAAAAAGTTCTAGATGTGGTAGTAGAAGAGGCTCAGCAGATGGCAATTTATCTTCACAAAATTTAAAGCAACAAAAATCCAGAGATTCTTCAAATAGATTGTCAGCAAAGGTGAGCTTTTTGGTTCTCAAAACACGGGTACCTGTTTTAATGCACAGTTCCTTCTTTCTGGTTTGTGTGTAACTTTTTTTCTGTAAACAAGTTCTTGCGTTTACAGGGCTGTCATACCGCCATCTAAACCGCTAAAGTTGATGAACAAAGTTTCTGGTCTGTAAATATCCTGATATTTTTATTTTTAACATAAATGAAACGAATCATACAATGTTATATTAAAATTGTTTAGCAATGAATTTTTAGCTTGTTTACTGTAACTCACGGTATTCATATATAGGCATATAAACAGATTTGGGTTCAAAGTTTAGGGTTGAGTTATTCGAAGTTAGGACATATTTGACAAAACTCATTAAATCAAGTAATCTGAAAACTGAAAATTTTGTACAGGCAGCAGATTTATTTTCTATTGGTAGTAATTAAGATAAAACAGGGTAAAACTTATAAATCATTATGGTCTTAATTACTACCTGTATTTCTTTATAATATGCAGCGTATAGAGATATTTTAGGGAAATAGCTTTTGGGCAATTTTCACCTAAATTTTGTCTTAAAAGTACTGTATCATGGACTAGTACCATTCAAAATTTAAACGTATTTACAGTAATAGCAAAATCATGATTTTTTTGTAGGTAGTAAAAGTATGATACATACAATCTGTGCAATGAATTTGAAATTAAAATATTCAATGTGATGTAGTCTAGTAGACTATTTACACTAGAGAAATAAAAATATCATACTATTATCATATTTTGACCAAAATAAAATGAAGGTCAGTGTCCTTATAATAATAAAACCTTTTAAAATAATAAAAAAATTTAAAGAATAACGGTTGTATGTGGTGCCTAAGGTATTTAATGATGGTTAAACTAGACATTGTTACATTATGATGTTTACCATTATTATTTGTTTTTAAGAAGAGCCTTATGTGGAGGATTAATTTTTTTCCTTTTCTTTTCCTCTTTCCATTTTTAGGAATTTGCTAAATAGAATGTCCAATTTTTAGGAAACCAAATATTAAACGTTATCAAATAAAGATTTGACCTTGGTTAATAACACAGATCAAATTTTATGAGTGGAACCAATAGTTTCTTCATGGTTTTCTAGATAGTGATTTTCTAGATACTATAATAGATAAAAGACTTTTAAATACTTTATGCTTTTTACTGTAAAGCCATTGAAAAGATAATGCAAAATTTTGAATATGATCAAAATCACAAGTTTTTTATTTGGAAAAGGATTTCCACACACTACATATAAGTTAAGTGATGTCAAGTAGTACTTTAAAAATAAATTCAATATTTCAAGTAAAAATATATTTTTCACACAATAAAATGAATTTTGTAACAAAATAAGCTTTTTGTTTTTTATCCGCTTTGAGACTTTGAAATGATTTTTTGGCAAACATGATATTTTTGATAAGTTTTCTAATAGTGATCATTAAAGTAATGTTGACGTTAGCAAAGCACACTACAAGTGAAACCATTAATGACCTACTTGCGTTCAGGTTTTAATAGCAACAGTAATTATTACTGTTATTGAAGTGCTATAATGTATAAAATAGAATCTTATGGCTCTTGGCTCTTTGTTTGTGGCTACATAATTTGGTGCTCATTCTTTTGGCAAGAAAATACTTTATTATTTTTGTATTGTAGGTGTTTAAATCTTTTGACTTGATTTGTATCATGACTCTATTCAAAATATTTGTTTGCAAAGTTAGCGGAAAAACAAAGGATCTGGGAAGTTGTTTTGCAAACTAAAATGATTAAAATCTGCTTTGGGGTTATGCTATTTTGTAAATGTTATTGAACAGAAAACTATATCTTAATTAAAAATCAAGTCATATCTCAAATTGCAATCAAAAGAAATCTTAATTTTTTAAGTTCTTAAAATTTAAAGAAAGAACAGTGAATTGAAAACATTGTTTGTTTTGATGTGAATTTTTGATTAATCTTTATCAATGGTTGACATCTTGAATTGATGTCATTGCATGTGAGATGAGATTAATGGGCTTATTTTAATCAACATCTTCAACACTTCTTTTGATAAGATGTTTTTAATAAAACTTTATAATTTTGAATAGGTGGAGTTTTACTTTTATCTTATTATTGATCATTTAGTAGAATAACATATCATTACATGATTTAATTTCAAACTTTAGTTTGCATGATTTTATGAGAAAACTTTTTATAAAATGCGAAACAGTGCAAAACCAGTTTTCAAATCAACCTTTTCATGACACATCATTCCTAAAAGTAGCTAAATCCTTCCTTGGATAATTTTATCAATATTGTTAAACATAATGAACTATTACCTTTTTAAGGCCTTATATCAATACTTTCAATGATAAATATCTAAAATTAGCTCCATGTTGTTTTTGACATTTTTAAATATATAAACATGTATTCTTCCTTTAATCTACTTGTATCAATATTTTGGCTTCCTTTTGTTCTTTGAGATAAAAAGAAAAAGGTATTTTCAACCACTACTTTAAAAACATAACTTTGAAATATCTGTACAGTAAATACTTTTGTAGGGTTTACTGGTAAAAACGAATAGAATTTAAAACTTTACTTTGGTAATTCTAGAAATACCATCATTTTAAAAACAAAGCAAATATGATCAAGAAAAATCTAAAATAATATGTTTATTTAAAGTGAATCATTTACCATTTTTGCTCTAAAAACAATATATTTAAACAAATAATTTGTCTTTCAGTGATGAATTAATAAATTAAATAACGGATATATTTGGTTAGGAGGTTATTTTAAATAACATATTCTTTTTAGAACCAAGTTCCTGTTATGCATAAAAGTTACTGACATTTGAATATAACTGTTTTTATGTAATTTTTAACACAAATTATTTTCATAGTTTTTATCAAAAATACTAAATAAAAAAAATAATTTCATAAGTTTCATGAAAATTTTTTTATTATAACTTAGAATATTTCCAAAATGATAATTTCATTAATCTTTGACAGGATGTTTCAACTAATCTATAGTTTTAAACATGAATCATCACCATGTTGTTTTTGCTACTGTAACATTGAAAACACATACCTTCCATTTAAGTCCCTTCTAAATAAGTAGTAGTAACCTCCCTGTATTATTAATTCTGTTTGGCAACAAAACCTATTCTCTGATTCCCTCTTTGTTCAAAACTAAAAAATCAACTTTTTAAAAGAAAAAAATCTTCATATTTTTTTACTCATAAAAAAGATAGTATTTTAATTTTATAGTGATATAGATTTCCAATAAAAATATATTCATTAGTTAAAACGTTTTTCTGTAGGTAAAATGTGAAGCACTTCTAAGTCAACCATGTGCCAGAGGACTTCACAGCTTTTCATCCAACGAAGAAGGGTGAGTGATTGCTCTTGGCTAATATTTTTAAAGATATTCTAAAATGATTATTTTGCCACATAAAAGATTGTTTGTATATTTCAAAGAAAGTATTTTCTTATTTCCAATTATCCATTATAATAACTGGCAGCTAATAAATAATATGATCTGTCTAATCTGTCTAGCAGACTACTGTCCTATAAAAATTATATTATATTTTTTACTCTATTAGAGATCTATCATTTTGCAAGGGTGATGTCATATCATTAGTACATGATATAGATGATAATTGGTTTGAAGGTATACTCAAAGGAAAACGAGGATCGATTCCAAAAAACTTTGTTGAGGTACTTTTTCATTTCTTATTTCAATTTTACACAATAAAAAAATCGCAGTATTTTTTTGAAAAAAATTATATTTTTTCTTTTAAAATCTTCTCTTTCCTAATCTTGAAGATTGTTATTCAGAGTCCTTAGCTAATGTCAATATTTTTGTTTTGTTTAGATTATACTACCTTTGCCTAAAATTGATGATGATTCAATAGAAACACCATTTGCAAGAGCATCCTATAGTTATGAAAGTAAAGGAGAACCAGAATTGTTGTCTTTTAAAACAGTAAGTTCAAATTTATTTCTTAGTTTCATATTTGCAGTAATATCGTATGGTCTTGTTTTAGAAGTTAAGAAGCTAGCTTAAAGTTGTTATCTTGTTTTGAAATACTTAAAAATCATGAAAAGAATGTCTTAACAAAGTTAAAAGCTAAAATTAAAAATTAAAGATAAAAGAGTACCTTTAATCTAATTTTGTAAAAGCAATTTCTTGAAGTTTTAAATAATTGTATAGGGAAATTGTGCAACTTAAAAGATTCTTTGAAATTGAATTATGCAGTTATTTTTTTGTAATAGAAAACTGCATGGCCATACAAAATGGCAAAACTGATTAGCTTTTTATCAGAAATGAAATGAATTTGACGCTTTAAAGTAATGATTTTTATAGCAGCATTTTGTTTAAATGTCAAACAAAAAAACTAAACAACCAAGATATTTGATAATTAAGTTTTAAGTCTGCAAAATGTTTATGAAATTAGCTCCCTGAGTAATGCATGGCTAAAGCTTTTTTTTTCGATATCAATATATTAATTAACACCAAACAGGCTATTTTAAACCACAGTCATTTGAAACAAGAAATTAAACGATAGTAAAAATGATGTTATCATATATTGTAATCTCCTTTCTGTCTCTTACACTGATATTGCTGATATTGATTCAATTGAATTTTATGAAACCTCAAATTATATTTTGTTATAAAGCACACACATATACCCTAAAATAGAATTCTTGCATTTTTATCAAGATCTCAAATATAGAACTTTATTTTAAAGTTTTTTATTTACGTCATTCACTGTTTTGAGTTGTTTAAAAACAAGACATAATATGTTGATTGAAATATCTTTTAGATGATTCTACTCTAAGCTTGTTTGTTATGATCATAAGAGTAAAGGGGATTAGCTTTTGATGAAGTTTAAATCACTCTCTTTGTAAACTGATAATAGTCCACTCCTAGAATAGATCATTCTAATACAAATCCTCATTAAACTATAAAATGTTTCATGTAGTCAAAAGATGATATATGAGTTGTTTTCCCACTATTGTTTACAAGAATTCCACCAAGTTTGTTGTCAATAGTTCTCAAAAAGTATTTATAAAATTTGAACACAGTTTAGAGAGACAAACAAATTTTCATCGTAATTGTATATCAAGTTACACCAAAGAAAACAAACAACTGGTTTAAAACAACTTATTTTTTAACTGATATATAAGCATAGAGCAGTTTTTGACAGGGTGGATATCTCATTTTATCATATAATTAATTAGTTCTCCTCAAAGATATAACTACTGAGTTGTCTCAAGTTGCATCAACATTGTGTCGATTATAATTCTCTTTGTCTTTCTTTGGTACTGTTTGCATTTTGACATTTTGCAGAAACATTTTGCAGAAGCATTGATTGGAGAAACAAAATAAGTCGGGCACTAATGAAAGCTTTAAGAAATTAATTAAAAACTTTGTTTAATAATCCAATAGAAATGAATGAACAATCTTGATAGTTGCATAACATACGCATGCACATGACATTGTATTTTCAACACATGTTATTTCTGTTTAGGGAGATATAATTGGTGTTATTAAAAAAGTAGATGAAAAGTGGTTAGAAGGAATATTAGGAGGTCAATATGGCATCTTTCCATTGAATTTTGTCAAGGTACATACTTTTTCATTTAAAATCTCTATAAAAAATAAAATGTAAAAATTGTATTCAATCTTTCTTTTGTTCAATTTTCAACTCTCCCTAATTATATAATGCTTAATTTTCTCACTACTGTTTAACGACAGTAAGCTTATCATGGTACTATAATATTATTAAAACTTGTAATTTTCCCTTAGGTGAACAAAGCCTGTCAAACCTTACTCAGTTGCTCAAGTAGCTCATCATCCAGTGCCTCCAGTAGCTCGGATGAAGAGAATGCTGAGAAACAAAAGAATAAAAAAACAAGAGCGAAAAAATCAACCAAAACATCATCCTCACCTTGGGTAAAACGAGAAGATCAAGTTTGTAGTTCAACAGCAACAACAGGGGAACCAACCAGCTCAACCTCATCTTCAGGTTCAACTACAGCCTCGTCTTCAGGTGCAACTACAACTGTACCAGCCCCTAAGAGACATACGATACATGTAGAGAATCCTATTGAACAACGTAGGGAGTCAAGACGAGCATTAAATTTAAGTGATGATGTTGATCAACCAAGACCAAGATTAAGAACTAGATCTCAAGGGAGGAGAGGCTCTGATACTCCACCACAGGTAATATTCAAATGTTCCCATTGGTTTCTTTTATTAAGTTTTTGTGCAAAATTGGTTCGATTCTTTTTTTTTCAATATTTCATCTTTTTCAATATTATAATTCTTTCTCATAGGATCCACGAAGAGTTTTACTGAACAGAGCATTGCGGTTATCGAATGAACAGTTGAATCCTGCATTTGTTGGTAGCCTGCCAATACCCCTCCCCTCCCCTGGTGCCGTGTTCACAACATCGATATCAAATCGACCTAATGCAACAGTTACAAGCTCGCCTACTAACGTACATCCAACGCTTGGTCTCGGAGAAATGTAAGTATTTATTTTAATACCTTATACGTGGATATAGAGTATTAAAAAGACTTAGAAATATTGGTGTGTTTCTTTTTCACTTACTTTTCTCATAGTATCAGACTCTTCAAATAGTTTTCTAGGGGACATCATTTTATTTTTTTATTTTTATCTTTACAGTTACGTTGCATTATTTACATATTCACCAGCTCAGGATGACGAGTTAGCGTTAATTCAAGGTGATCAATATTGTGTCGTTGAAAAGCATTTAGATGGATGGTATAAGGGCTATCATATACGATCAAGACAAACTGGTGTTTTTCCGGGAAATTATGTTAAACCTAAAAGGTAATTTTGTTAGTAAAATATGCAACAAGGCGGCTTTGTTGGCTTTAATTGAAATCCTTGCTAGATTCAGACTTATTAAATATCGGCTCTAAATTTCTAAAAAACCCGATCTGTTAGATTTTGGAATTCCTACAGTATTAACTTAAAAGATTTTTCAAATTTCAACATTTTGTAATAACTTGCTGTTATTTTGTTTAGTCAAGTAACCCACCAAATGTTGCGAAGTATCAATTCCAACCCTCCAATGAGTAACATCGGATATGGTTCCAACCCATCTTCTCCTGTTGCTAATAACAACGCAGATTCTGTGTTTTCATTCCCACCTACAGGAAACGACAGTGAATCCTCCACTTCGCCACTCGCAGGAGCGACCGCTTGTGCTACCATTCGACCAAACGGTGAAAATAGCAGCCCAGGGAGAAGTGGGGTGAGTGAATGTATATGATAATAATTTCCTCATAAAATCAAGAGCAGAACAAAAAAGTTATTTTCATAAAACAACTTCATCATTAAGTCCGCTTTCTTATCATGTTTGATTTAATTTTTAGTTATGAGATGCATGGAAGAAAGATAGTTAATTTGATTTAGACACTCGATTTTAATGTAGAAGATAAGAGATGTGACTTTAACATTTATCAAAGTTTTTAATCAACGAATTGTCATTATCTTTTTTAGATGGCTAGTATATTCAAAAAGTTAAAGAAAAGTAAAGCTTCGAAACGTAACAGTCGAACTACACCAACAGAACCGAGCATTCCATCCCCTGTTGTATCGTCACCGGTTACCCAACCCACACTAGCACCACCTTCGTATTACCAGTAAGTTATTATGTAACACAGACTGAAATTTACAAATTTATTTTTATCTTTACTGTTTGTTTGATTTTTTTTTTTTTTGGATTATCTAGATGAAATGACGTCTTGCTGTGAACAGTGTATTTGAATTAATCTTTCTGTTGTCATATAATTTATCCTATAAACTTGATAAATAAATCTTGTTAGTACAATATCTATCAGATAAATCGCATATTAATTTTATAAGCTTAAAAGTTATATTTTCCTGATTTAATAGAATAATTCCCAAAATTCACATGCAAAATAATGTTTCTAACAATTTAGGCAAAAAGCTTGATTTTTGTTTATCGTAAAAGAATAAATAAGTTAAAAGTAATCCAACTTTTCTTTATAGTTCATCAATGCCAGGACCCGCTCACCATCGATTATCAAGACCAAGTCCGATCGTCCCTGCGGAACCTCCACCACCCTACACCATGGTGGCTGATCCTACGCCATCTTCAAATATTATAGAAACAGTATTAGTACCTGGCGGTGAAAAGTAAGTTAAGCTTTCTTTCTATCCTAACATCTTTCTAGTTCTTCCTTTAGTATTCTACGAGCAAACTGAAACTATGACTTTTTCGTTCTTTTTTCGTTCGTAATACTACTTTTTAACTTAATTTTTACGTGTTTTAATAGATTTCGTGCTATTCACCCGTTTCCTTCGACACGTGAAAACGAGTTATCGCTACGTGTTAACGATATACTTTGCGTTACACAAAAACGATTCGACGGCTGGTATCAAGGAAAATCGGAACGAACTGGTTTGAGTGGTATATTTCCGTCAACATTCGTGGAAGCCTTTGAAAGTTAACTATCCCTTTCCCCCGTCCTTCGAATTTTTTTAAATTATTAATTAAAAAATGTTATTTATTAATTATCTTAAATTTTTCATTTTACTTTTATTTTTGTTAGAGCATCTATGCTCGTCAGCTCTATACAAAACTTAGAATCTGTTGTTGTTTTTGTTGTTGTTTTGTTTTCATATTTTTATAGATTCCCTATTATTATTAGAGATATTTTTTACTATCTAGTCTTTCACAGTCTGAAAAGATATATAAATATTATAAATATAATTTACAGTATTTTTAACTGAAATGATATGAAGAAGAAATTTTAACTTTTATGTTTCTTGTAAAGTTAAAACATTATTTCGCGTTTAAGCGAAGATATTATTTTGTCATTATAGTAATCAAAATATCAAATGGATTATATCAAATAATTTGAGCTTCCGTTTGATTTAATTACTCGGATTTAACACTAAGATTTGTCACTTGCTCGTCACTCTATATCGGCAAAGTTGTAAATCTTTGATATAAGGGATATCAAGGCAAACTTGCTGGCCTTGTTTGCCTTGAACAATCCTTTACATGCAAAAATTTTAAACTTTAGCTGGATTAGGTTTTTTGACAGTTGTTAACTTTCTTTGACAAATCGTCATTAAAAAACTATTTTTATTGATGAAAATAGTTTGAATAGTTTTCGAAGTTATTATTCTGTGTTTATGTTCAGAATAATGAAATTATATTTCTCTATATAGAATAATTTTTGTAAATACATCGATAAGAAATATCGTTACTAAAAAATCAATATCGAATATTGTAATGTTATGATTTATCGAGTTTTATTGATAGATTATACAACAAACACACCAAACGAATTTTGTATTTAACTTCCCATTAGTTTGAACAATTTTTACCCTCTAATAATGAGAGTTTGAATTAGTGTTTGCGGATAGCTGAAATCTGTCAGCAGCTTTCCGTTTAAGCAATTACTTTCAAGCAAGTATGAACTAGTTATTTGAGTTGAGAACAACAAAATAAAATATGTATTAGGGGACAATTAAACAAACATAAAAATATAGAGTTTTGAAAGCTTTCTGAGCTATACCTAACTTGAGTACTTACAACTCTACGCAATGTCAAACGGTTTTCACGTCTGTCACTCAGGCTAAACTATACATAGCACAGTTCTTACTTAGCATATTGTTGCAGAAATGTAGTGGACATGATCGAATGCTTCAAGTGATCAACTAAATAGTCGAAATAGCTTATCAATAATAAGTCGCTGTCTTGAACAGTCCAGGTATGACGTCAGCTTATTAAAGCAGGCTATACGTACCACTGTTCTTAACAACAACATGAATCTAATTGCTTTTAAA
>JAYJMI010646602.1:0-14625 GCA_036873855.1 Sarsia tubulosa
TAGATTCATGAAGTTTTATTCCCTGTTACAAACTCTACTATCCCCAGTCAAAAGTCTGTGATCTCCGTGTCAGGTTTCGGGACCCTCCCCTTACACAGTTGCCTCAGGCTCGTTTGTCTGTTCGTTCGTTTGTTTGTTCGTCTGTTACCAACTTTTCTTAGAATTGGCTCATTATTTCTTTCTGATTTTTAGCATGATATTAGGAATCCATAACGGCTAAAAACTGACGAAGCCGGATTTTTCCTGAAAATTCCAGTTTTCCCAAAATCGGAGTAATTGGGTCGAATTTAGGCCCAAAATAGACATTTTTCCCTGTATTTCAGGTTCGTTAAATTTTTCTAGTTTTTTGCTTGAGGTTAGAAAATAATAAGAGATAAAAAATGAAAGTATTCCTCTGTTTCCGAAAATTCTTCTTTTCCCAAAATCGTGGTAAATGCGTCAAATTTGGGACCAAAAAATATACATTTTGCCCTTTATCTCGAAATCGGTTCATTAGAATTTTCCATTTTTTTCCATGAACCTAGAACAAAATAAGAACAAAACAATGACACTATTCTTATATTTCGGAAAATTCTTGTTTGGGCCATTAGGCCAAGATTAGGCCAAGATCTGTTCATTAGATTTTTCTAGTTTTGTATATGACTATTCCTGTTTTTCTGAAAATTCTTTTTTTGGGCAAGCAAGGCAAATTTTGGCCAAAAATGGACATTTGCCCTGTATCTCAAGATCCGTTCCTTAGATTTTTCTAGTTTTATACATATGTTAGAGCATATTAAGAGGTAAAAAATGACACTATCACTATCTAACTATCTCGTTTGGGCAAGTGAGGCAAATTTTGTTTGTTCATTAGATTTTCCCATTTATCTAAAAAATAAATACCGGGAGTCCACTAGTCAATCTTTCTTGTTTCAAAATACCTCAAGATCCGATCATTACTTTTTTTTCATATTTTGCATAAAGGTAAAGGCAAATTATTATTATTTATTATTATTTATTATTAATTCTTTATTTGAATTTGGTTAAAAATACATAGCTAAAATCCGTTAAAAATAAATTACAAAAACAATATATAATTTAAAAGAGTAAAAACAGACACAGTATAAGAAGACTGGTCTAATTAAACCGAATATAAAAAGGCTTTAAATTGATGCTTCAATAAAGGCTTCAATCTGATGTAAGTGACATCATTCCGAAAATTCTTGTTTGCATAACTAGGGTCAAAAGGTCAAAATTTCCTAGCTATCTCATTCATCCATTTTCTCTGATTTTTTATGTGAAGTTAATCAGTCATAAATGCAGAAAATAGATAAAGGTGGAGTTTTGACAAGATATCTTATTATCCTTATATTGGAGTCAAAAGGTCAAAATTAACCCAAAAATCAATATTTTTATATAATTGATATTTCGCATGATATCTCCTGCTACAGAGTTTGTACAGAAATTTTGTACAATGATAGAGATTAGTAATGTTAAGCATTATATCTGATCCTAGAGATTCTTTGTAATTCTGCTCATTTGCTGCATGATGAGGCAAAACATTCAGCAAAATATTGTATTAAAATTACAGAACCAAAATGGCTGACTTGTGGCTGGGTAAAACATATTACCGAATTGTTACTGTTTACTTTAGTTAAAAAGATAATATAAATAGAGTGTAAATAATTTTAAGTGTGAAGCAAATATTTAAACCATAGAAAGATCATTAAAAAATCAGCGCATCTTCGTATTTTTTTAGGAAAAAATCAAGCCGCATCTTAATTTTTTAGACAAATAAATCGCATCGCGCATCTCCGATTTTTTAGCTTTTACGCAAAACAGAAGATCAATTTAACATGGCCTAATAGTTGCTTGGTTATAACTATATTGTTTTGATTTTTATATTTCTAGATTTAAAAGAAATATAACGGTAGATATGAAAATGTTTTTATTCTTCAATCAGTAGTTCAAGGTTACAATAATAATGGCTACTACGTGGGGGAATGATGACATAGCTGCTTTTTACACAACAAAGCATTCATGGAGGGGAAAGTAAGATTTCTTACCTTTATTTTTTGTTTTATTTATCTTAACCCTCTTCTGTTGAGAGATTTAGGGCCTCTGAGTTTAATAGGTGGGGGTTTAAAAGACCCTTTTTAATAACAATTCGTTAGATGAAGCGAATTTAGGAGCAGTAGCATAGTTTCACGATGATTGTTAAAAGATTTATTACAAAAAACTGATCAGCAAAGGACCCAACCCTCATACAGAATAGACTTAACACAGATTCCTTTGCTGAAAGTAGTTCAGACATGATTATGATTTTGTGATTTTATCCTTCGAATCTATTTTCATTTTTGATCTTCAAATTCTATGCTGTATATTTTTAGATATAAGAGGGTGTTTGCAATTGGAAATAAAGCTGTGACTACATACAATCCAGCTAATAATGAAGTCACTAATCAAGTAAGAACTGAATCTTCTTATTTACGTATTTTTGAGTGATCGTCCTCATGTTAAAGTCATGGTAAAAACAGTAATAACTGTAGAGAGAAGCATCAGAAAGAAAGGCCAGCTTCTTCTCCTAAGTATAAAACCTTTGTTATGTATTTATTGTACCATTTATTTAAAGATTCTTATTTGATAAGACCCACTTTGTCAGATAACAGTGCTATCTAATTTTAAGTCTTCGTAAATATTAAATTTTTTTACTGATTTAAAACCTTATTCTTCAAGAAAGGGGTTATTCAGTTTGTAAAGAGAATTCCATCAAATTTAAAATTACATTTTATATTTTGTTTACTTGATTTTAGTGGGCATACACAGATTTCTTTGGCATCAGTCCAAGTTCCAAAGTTTCAAATGAATATATGATAATTGTTAGAAAAGGTATTACTATTATTTTGTAATGCATAAATATATTTTGACTATTTACGTGTATCTGACACTAAAAAAAAATTAGTAATCATATACTTGGATTTTATGGATTTTAATTACAAATTGATGAGGTAGTAATCATCAAACCCATTTCCCTCTAAAAAGTTGCTTTTAATGAGCTTACTCAGGTGAAATTATTTTGTGCAAGACCAGTCGAACTGGTAAATATTTCCTTGTTAAAAAGCTCAATAGCTTCATGTTTTCTTTTGTTTGACATTTTGAAATACAATATCTCAAATACTACAGATAGAAATCGACTCAAATTTTCACAGGATACTACTGAAGTTTGTTAAAAAATACTCGGTTGATGGATGTTCTAACAAAAATAAGTCAAGTGATTTAATATTAAAATATCCCACCCAAAGTAATTTGTGGTTTCACATGTGATTTTTCCAGTTAATTTGCTGATTTCAGAAAGTATGTATTAGTTATTCTATTAGAGGAACATGTTTTATATTTATAATTTTTCTATTTTTAGCAAAAGAAGGGAAGAAGACAATCTCAATGACATTTTCTTCAGATCATAGAGCTGATATTTTAACAGTTGCTTTAGTATGTTCTTATTTTCAATAACAACTAATTGGGTTCCTTTTTAAAAAGTTTCTCTTATTTATAAAGAGGAGCCTTTATTCAGTCTCTCTGTTCATTTTTCCACTGTTTTCCCAGAATTGGCTCAAAACTGTCTAAAACCTCAAAGAGTCTAAACTTTTTTTAGGACAAAAAAATGACATTTTAGGAAATAATTAATATCTGATCATTATATTAAGTTTGAAGTTAATGAATGCTAAAAAAGTGAGATCAGTGGCATATTTTGTTTGTGTGCAAACCTGGTCATGGTTATAGAAACTAAAGAAAAGAAACTTATTTTTGCTCACTGAGTGACTGCTTTCAGGTTTAAACTTGTCTTGGTGTTTAAACGTTTCAACTTTATAGTCAGATCCCTATTTATAAAAAGGGTATTATAAAAAAAAAATTGTTATATTTATCTAGCAAAAAAGATCAAGTTTCGCTGAATCGAAAAACACAAAAGATATTGTAAGTTGTTTTTTTTGCAGATAATTACAAACTGTTGTGAACTAATTGCAGGCTTCTTGCCATATAATATCGTTATATTAAGCAGTGTCAGAAACCAAGCAAGGAAATGTTGACTTTTAAGTTATTAGCCTATACCAATTCAAAAATTTTAACTTTTAATTAAGATTGTTTTTATTTATTTGTCCAGGTTCAAAAGCTCAAGTTTATGATATAGAGATTTGCTAGATTATTTCCATTAAAACATAGTCATAATACCAAATCCTAAATTTAACAAAATCATCCTGCTAAATAAATTGGCATAATTAGCATAATTATTCAGCATAATTATTTTGAGTTTAAATTAATTGTTAATCTTACTTAATGTCACTTTACTAATCTTCAGAGATTTAATGTTACTTTAATAATCTTCAGAGATTTAATGCATTCAAACACCACTGGAGTGATAATCGAATACCAATCATATTACAAGTATCACCCTGCTCACTTCAGCAAGTGGACCCTTCTACTAATAAAGTCATCTGCTCATATCACTATAAAGATATGGAGGGACTGTCAGATGTAAGTAGGGTTGTATTCTATTAACCTACTTTATTTGATGAGAAAGAAATTTATCCAAAATATTAGTGCTTTTTTAATATTCTTTTATTGTACATCAAGCAGTATTTGCTTGTGAAACTGTGAACTTTTATAAAGGATTCAAAAATTTAATTTCTGTTCTCACTGCACATCTCATGACAAATTTTTTATAAGGTAACCAAAATATTCTGGTTGTACCTTTTCAGTGGGTATACTATATGCATGTCAAAAATTTTAGTAATTTTGTCGACTTGATAGATATTCGTTGTTTGTTAATGTTTGATACTGTTTGTTGTTTTCTGATGAATAAAATATTTTTTTGGATCCCTGGCTTTTGCGGAAGGGATCCTATAAATTCAGTTCCATCTGTCGGTACGTCCGTACATCTGTCTGTAACACAGTTTCCCCAGAAACCGTTCATCAGTTTTTTCTGATATTTTGCATGAACTCAGTGGGTCATAAGTTATTCAAAGTGACAGAGCCGGATTTTTGACAAAATATCTTAATTACCCGAAATTGGGGTCAAAAGGTCAAAATTTGCCTGAAAATCCAAGATATCTCCAGACCCCTTTATTAACTTTTTTTTATTTTTTTGCACAAAGCTAGATGCAAATAAAGACATTAAACTGACATAAGTGTCATCATTCCGAAAATTCTTGTTTGACAGCAATTTGAGGTCAAAAAGTTAATTTTTGTGAGGAATTGATATTTCGTGAGATATCTCATTCTTTGAAATTTTGTACAATGATAGAGATTAGTATAGCTTAATATTTGCTGCTAAAGTTTCTTCATAATTCTGGTCATTTGCTGCATGATGAGGTCAAAATGTTAATTTTTCGATACAAATGCTGCTATAAAGATGTAATTTTTGCGTTTCCATCAATGAAAGAGCTGATGATTTGCTATAGGTATACATTTGCATTGTTTTACAATACTGCTCATTTGCTGCACGATAGTCCCATTTAATTAAAAACATCAGTTACCAGGATCCAATGTCTATCTATCACTTGTTGTTTTTGATTATAAACAATTATTTTTGTCTTTAGGTGTCTGATTACCCAAGTGGCTTTGTTGTAGTTCATGGTGGATTTAATAGGCTGGTAAGCAAGTTGAAATGAAATGAAGTTATTTTGTGAAAATTCCCATTTATAAGTAAAGCAAGATCTGTAACTACTTTTGATGTTGTTTTATAAAAAAAAGTTTTGAAATTATACTGGCAAAGTTAAATTTTGTTTTCATCGTGTATCAAAAGCGTTACTTAAGCTTATCTAACTCTTTTGATTTTATCCAATGTCAGTTATCAATAAATATAATGTGTCTTGTGGACAAAAATGGTAAGATTTAATGATTTTTTACTGAAGGTGTTGTAGTTTGGTACTATGTATATTTATCTTTCATTACAGCATTTATTTGCATGTGAACAAAAAGATGAATTAATGAAAAAAGTGATCGAAGCAGCCAATACATATGTTGGCCTGCATATAAAGTAAGATCGAAACATTCTTCTTTGCAATCAAATGTTCACATTTTTCTTCCCTGTTTATTTAGTCTGCAAAGTAGTTCCATCATTTTTGTTACACTTGTCTAATTGAGAAAACTTTGTTATTTGTGTTATCAGGGCATAGTCTATAAATTGAGTTATGGGAAATGTTTTTTCAAAATAGAAATTTTTAGTGAAGTTTTTGTAAAACAAGCTTACAAAAATCTTTTATCACTATCACACAAGAAAAAAAATTATGCTCGGGTTGTCTTTTTATTCAATATTGCTAGATGTTTTTTTAAAACAATTAACCTGTACCCTGTAACCTGTAACCTGTACCCTGCTTTCAAAAACACTACCTTAATAATTTCTTGTATTAATTTAGAAAAAGAAAAGAACCTATAGATTTTAATTACTTTACAACGAAACGATTAGGGAAGTATTGGTAAGTATATATACCAATCATACCAACCTTTTACTTGGTGGTATCCTTACCTTTGCATTCATGTTCCTCTACATTAAAGCTGATGACTGTAGCAATAAATTCGTCATTTATCTTTGCAATTTTTAGCATCATAATTATTACTTTTCTAAAGATATCTCAAATTCTTATTTTAAGAAACGTCAAAAGTTTTGAAGGTTTTTTATATGAGACTGACTTGTCAGTGTAAGAAATAGTGTAAGTTTAAAAGAATTTGAAGTTGTCATCTTGAAGTTAGACAATAGAAATAATAAATAAAATAATAAACTAAAATGATACATAGACATTGTTTGTTACTACCATTGTGTATTATTAAAGTTAATCAAGTTTGAATTAATTTGTTTCAGTGATGATGATTCAATAACTTCTTTAACAGAGTTCAAAGTTCAGAAACTAACACCAAGAAGCCAGGTAAAGATGCAGTTGTAATTCGAATCCCTTATTGAACCAAAGCTTGAATGAAAGAATTAAATACCCCTTTAATTGTATATTCTGCTAAAAACAATGTTTTTCAACATACCTGAGAACGACATATTACAAATCCTATTACAAATTCAACTTTGACCTTCTCTTTATCTTTGTTTTAGGATCCTGTTGATCGAATTTTCTCACTTTCTGAAACATGTATAATAGAAAGGGATCCTGCAACCTATCACATTTGTTCACTACAACCTTTAGCAAATGTAAGTCCTATCATATGTTACCCTATCATCAAGATGTAATTTATATTTTTACTTTAGGTATCCGTTTATAACATATGATAACATATTATAACGTTTTGTTTTACTATTACATTATTTCTGTTATTTCAATGCAAATTCTAATGTTGTCCAATTTGATTAATATGTTAGTACTATACTCTAAGAAGAATAACATTGGTTTCTTTTATATCAAAATTTTATATTTGCGTTACAGATTTTTGCACTAATACGACTTCCAGAAAACCCACAGACATTTTGTATTGAATATGTGCGTGGATTTACCCGTAAATATTTATGCACCGAGCGTGATGCATTATTAGCTAGTTTGATGGATGGTGTGCGGGCTAGTGGTAATCAAGAAGTTCATGTACAAATGATGCCAACTAAAAGAGGTATGCCATAGGTTTAGGTTGTGCATAATCTGTGATAATGTCAACCTACATGTAAGCTCTCTCTCTCTTCTATTTGCTAGTTATTGGAATGAAGCTAGAACTTTATTATGAGGTAGAAAATGTAACTCTTTCTATAATTTAAAAATTCTTGTTTTGTGCCAGTGATGCAAATATGGACCAAAAATAAACATTTTGCTTTTATTTCTATATGACTGCCTTTCCATGATAACTCTTGCTTTGTTTTGGTTGGGATATTAGGCAAAACAACAAAATATGAATATTTTTACAGGTAAATTTCCACCAACGTTATTCGGGCAAAAAAGAGTTTGTTTGTTTACAAAACATTTACTGGAAGTCCAGCAGTCAATCTTTCTAGTTATTTATGAGGTTCTGTTTGTTTACAATTGAAGAAAAAGAATCAGTTATTTTAACATTGGCTATGTTTCTTGCTGATGTTTTTATTTTTTTCTCCTACTGACGTATTCTATTCACTACTTATAAATAAAACTTGATGGATAAACATAAGATAGTTCTAATTATAATGATTTTTAATAGGTTTTCGTCAGTCGCCATTTTATCAGCCTGTTGATGAAGAAGTAGAAGCATATCACTTGCGATTCTTACAGCAACCACCGGCAAAGTTCTTTGAATCCATTGCAAGGTTCAATGCAAATATACGCTACAGTGGGTTACTGCATGCCGTCACTCAAGACACATTGTTTGCTGAAAACAAAGAGAAGTTGATTGTGCAAGGGCTTACAGCATTATTAGCTAATGAATGTAAGATTCTGTTTATTGTATAGTTCCTTGAATGTCAGTTCTGTTCTAATATTTTACTTAGATGTCAGATGTCAAATATTATTATGAAATGTGTGAGAATTCCTTGATACTACAGTCTAGTTACTACTACAGTCTAGTTAAAGAGTTATTTACTGTGCTTTACTACTAATAATACTTACTTATATTAATGTTATTTTTCCATAATCTTAGAACGTTTTACTTACTATAAAAGTATTACCGAAAATTCATTTTTTTGTTTATTTAGATGATGTTAGAAGTATTCCAGCTGAAGATTTGGAATCGTTCTTTCAAGCTCTTCGACGTCTTGTAGCATCTAAAGCAGGATTTGAAGCTTTTACTTCATTACCTAAGTAAGCATTAGTTCAATTTTTGTAGTTTAAATTTTCCCTCTTATATCCATGAAGACTTCACATTACAAAGCTCATTGTAACCAAACTTGCGTAAAAAAATTATAATTTAAATTTCAAATAGTAATTTGGGACTGTATCATTCAAAACAACAGTACAGACAGTTCTTCAAAAATATTGTTTCAATGGTAACAATGTCAGAAGATTGAAAAAGATTAGGTAAATGGGTAAATAAGAATTTTTATTGTCAAAAATCTGGCTCTGTCAGTGTTTAGCATTTATGGATGCAATCAGAAAAAAACAATGAGCCAATTCTGAACAGGGCTGAACGAACGGGACTTAATTTATGCAAGGAGCTTTCAAATAAAAAGGAGAAACATCTAATAATATCTCTATTATACCTTCTATACAGAGTGATATTTCTTTGAAACCTATGCGTGCTTCACTATAATGACATTTTAATTGGTGTAAAATCTTTTTTAGACTAAACTTTAAATTTTCCTCTGCCGTAAGAGCAAATGCAGCTAAGAATATCCAGATACGGCGAAAAGTGGAATCGTGCTATGTCATATATTTTGCTCATTTTTTGATATGTTGAAGGTTTTATGGAATAAAAAAGATTTCTCAAAATTTGAGCACCTGACGATTTCTGGTTGCCGAAATATTACCAAATTAAGAAATGAGCAAAATAAGAACTTGGATTTAACAGACCAGATTTGAAACGGTCATATCTCAGTTGTAAAACTTGATAAAGCCTTTGATATTTCAAAGTCAATTATTAATTTCTAAATTCATAATGACAGATATTTAGCAAAATTTAATTTTTTTTAAAAAAAATTAGTGAAAAGTCTGGTCTTTATATTACGCAGGCGCAGATGGTTATGAGTAAAAAAAATTAGATTCTTTAAATGCGGACCTTCGTCTAACAAATATAAAATATCCACTTTGGAATGTCTTTCCAATTTGAAGAAATATGTATTTGAAAAGGAGTACTATTTGCCTAATAAAAGCCTAGAATGTCTCGGCAACCAGAAATCGTCAGGTGCTCAAATTTTGGGTATTTTTTTTTCGTCATAAATCCTCCAACATATCCAAAAATTAACAACATCTATGACATAGCATGATTCCATTTCTGGATGTTCTTAGCTACATTTGCTCTTAATAAAAAGCAACCTTTTAAAAAATACAAAAAAGGAGAAGAGCGTTATTACTAAAACGTGATTGATGTTGTTTTCATATTATTTGGTCGTACACTTCAATTTGACAAAATTTAATCTAGTAGAAACCATTTCTTTTGTGTTGGATTTAGCTGCTATGTTATTCTTAGCTGCATTTGCTCTTAATAAGGCAAAATACACTTCAATTTGGCAAAATTTAATCTGGTAGAAACCATTTCTTTTGTCTGAATGTCAAAAAATATTAATGGATACGTTTTCCGAGCAGTTTTACCACTGGATACTAAAAAAATTCAAATGCATGTAACTTTTTTTTGGTTTGTAAATTTAATGGCGCCTGAGATTCACAGAGGTAAAGTATTACAACCTATACTTTTTAAAAAATGTTTGTTTTAAGTTGGGTTTACCAAAACAGATTTATGTGGCATTGTCAGGGTTTGAATTATCAACTGAATGTGTAATCGCTAAAGTTTTTACATATACAATGTAACAAATTTTCTTTAGGTTGAAAAGGGCAAAACAACTGAATTTTCAGGTTGCTAAATATGAAAGCTTGGTCGCAAATTGGAAGTTGCGACCTGTTAATTCGAACCCTGATTTATTTTATTTTCTAATGCTAGAATGATACAAAAATAAATTTTTATCCTTCTTTAGATTAAAATCGACCTACTAAAACATTTAATCTGTTTTTACTTAAACAACTAGATTTCGTGAGAAGGTTGGAATCAAAGTTGTAAAGGCGCTGAAACGAAATAATGATAGCGTCACACACGCTGCAGTAGATGTATTATCAGCTTTAATGCAGGTATGATGACATCATTATATGATCAGTATTATATACCTTCAGTAGATTAATTTTCGCACAGATCAATTTTCGCAGAAATATGCTTTTTTTGCACTTTTCATTCAAATCTATCCGCGCGAAAGGTCCAAAATTTGGTGTCTGCGAAAATTACTCCACGTGGTAATTAATCTACTTCAGGTATTGCCCTAGTATAGTTAGCTAACAGTTGGACAGTTTTCTTCCTGAAGTACTATTCAAAAGAACAATTAAATTTAATACCACTAATATGTATTGATAGCATGTACTATCGAAGGTCTAATTGCATTACTATAACAATAGTTCTTTGTATTCAAAATCAATGTAGCAGCCATGGAAATGCAACTAGAGGTCAGGCAAAGAAAGCAAATTGTAGGAAATTGTAATATCAATGTTAAAATCTTCAGTTAAGAAATGTGTTGAATTGTTTTCTTTTGGTTATCTTGTATTTCAGGTTCAGATAAATAAGCCATTTAAATTTTATATGCATTTCTTTTAGCCTATGCATGAGAATTACAATTTACGCCAAGAACAGTTAAATAAAGCATCACTATTATTTTCAAAGACATTCTTGGAAGATCTGCTGGATATGTTCAGTAAACATGTGGTATGTCCCTTCAATCTATTTTACATTTTACATCAGTTCAAACATCGTATTATTTGCAATAATTCAGCAAAAATATCTTGCTTGCTTGACTGAGTATGGTGTACCAGCGAAACCTGTGCCAGTTTACAAAAAAATAATAGTATAAAATTGATATAATTGCAGTTTTCTCTTCTTATAAATTTCTTTACAATTTTGTTATAGTTCTATCACTTTTTTGACAGACAAACTTTAGTCAATATAATTGAAATAGTGTAAATTCTTTTTTAAGCTTATATATTATAATACTTCCTCTTTTCTTTTCGAGGTTAATTCTACGAAAAAAGTTTCTTTTCTATTAATTTGTTCAAATAATTTACACACAAAGAAAATGGACAACAGCCATTTTCCGTTGATGTGGAATCTCACCAAAACTCATCAGGCGATATCTGAATTTCTTTTCAATTCTCTTCTTTGTTAAGTCTTCATCAATGAATGTAATGTTTACCAAACTAACCGAGCTACTAATCTTTACTGTATTACAGAAAGACATTTTCTTGTTTGTGATGTTGTGATGTAGCACTTTTACGATTTTATCTTTGTTAAGTAACTGTTATCAATGTCCAACTGATTTGTTCAAATCCTTTAGGATATTATGTTTGCAACTTTTAGTCTTAAATTACACTAGTCCTATTGGAAATGGTGTAATATTTCTCTACGTGATTTTAATTATATTTAAATGAAGTGTCTCTACGTCTCTCTAGTATAATGTATTTGATTAGTATTCACTAGAATCTTTATTTCTTATTAAGAATTTTTTTAATTCCAGTTAATATCACACCATGTTGTATCTTAAAAAATGATAATTTCAATTACACTTCCATTTTCAAGTTTTTTTGTTACTACAAAAAAAAATAATTTAGATTCTTTGTTCTGTTAAAAGTCAATAATGTTTGTCCTTTGAGTTTAATAGAAAAACATATATTCTTAAAAAACACTTAGAGTTGACCTGTTCCTTATACAAAAGTTTAAAATAAAGTGTTATCTATATTTTTTAAAAAAAGTAGGTTATAGTGTTAAGCTCTTATTTGGCGCATTGGATCAATGTATGAAGCGATACAGTTCTGATTAAAAATAATATATCTATAACACGTTTTGGTATCCAACTTTATGTGCGTCTTTTTGTGTTTTCTTAAAATGACTCATCTCGAGAGTTTATCGACATTTACCATGCCGCTTTATGAATTGGCCCAAAATGAAAAGGAAAGTAAAAGGATAAACTATATAAAAACTTGAAAAATAAACGGTATAGTGTTTGTAAGTATAGCTTTAATAATAACATAATACATCACATGAAGATGATTTGTTTCTATTTCTAGTTACATGGATCGGGAGCTTTAGTGATCAGTAGTTTGTTGGATTTTCTAACATTTGCACTATGCCCACCTTACAGGTATGTGAAGTTATATTGCACTATGCCCACCTTACAGGTATGTGAAGTTATATTGGGCCCACTATGCCCACCTTACAGGTATGTGAAGTTATATTGCACTATGCCAACCTTATAGGAATGTGAAGTTATATTGCACTATGCCCACCTTACAGGTATGTGAAGTTATATTGCAAAGTAAAATATGCTGGCCATATGGTAAAATTATTTTATCTCTTATATTATTATCTCTTAAGAGAAGGGATTGTCGATAGATAAAAATGAAATTGGAAACCAGATCCCAATCCTACAATAGTTCAGCAAGAGCAACTTTGAAATTTGTCATACGATGTTATTATTTTTAGCAACCTAATTCTAAACACAAGCAGAATAAGGAAAAGAATAAGCATTTTCTTCTACTTTATTTATATGTTTACAATTGATGAAAATAAAGGTAGGCTAATTAATACACCATTAGTGTCATGTGTCAAATACTTGTAGCTATAATTACTACTAAACCAATGTAAAAGATTCTTAAAGCAAGGTAATCTTTCATGTAATTTATTATTTAGTGAAACAACCGATGGTCAGCAGTTTGATACGTTGCTAGAAATGGTAGCAAGTAGGTTTATTCAACTTATTAAATTTGTTTCTTTTTGTAACAGTAAAACGCATGTTTGTAGGAAAATAAAAATCATACAGTTTTAAAATCAATCTTCTCTGTTTTAGTAAGTTTTCCATCACTTTTTGATGAAATAATTCAATGTTTTTACAGTTATCTCTAATGCATTATTGTTCTATACATTTGTCAAAGAATTATTTAAGAATTTCTTCTTAACGTTTAGATCTTGGTAGATGTCTTTTCAGGTTATTTCAGGTTAGTCATTTCTTTCTTAAAATACTGCGTCTTTTTAAATATATTAGCATGTAAAACTCTGTTTTTATTCGAAAAAGAAAATAATAAGTTTCTAAAATAAATTTATTTGAACATCCAGTAGTTTTTTCACCACTTTCACAGCCACTCCCCCTCCATATTATGTTTATTTATTTTCTTATATTGCAGCATCCATCCATAGCTATTGTTAAAGGTGCTGGTATGATCATGAAAGCTGTCATTGAGGTTAGTCATTTTTCATGCTTTTATTGCCTGCCAATCTTCTTTTTTGAGTAGCAACTTTATTACTCAAGTAAATTTTACTATGATTAAATTTATTCTGATTTTAGAATACTTTCTTTAAAATCAAATTTGAGCCATATCCTTTCATAACATTTTTGAAAACAAAAATTAAAAAATATTTAAAACAGAAAAATATTATTACTAAAAAAGAAAACACCTAAATTTATGGATTAATAATGATTTTGTTGATGTATAATAATCCTGTATCAATTTTAGGAAGGAGATGAAGAGGTAGCCGCTAAAATGCAAGACCTAGCACTGGCTGAAGGTGCACTACCGAGACATTTACACACTGCCATGTTTACTTTAAATACAACTGATAATAGACTGTTGACAAACAGGTACGTTTTGTTTAACTTTGTTTTCAATTATATCTTATTTCTTGTTGTTATTGAAATATGCTACTCTTGTTAAAAGTTTAAAAATTTGTATTTGTTCATGTTATTTAAAGGATATCTATGTTGTTGCTTTATTGGACTCCCGACTTTGCCAAAGGAGTCCTATAAATTCAGTCCCATTCGTTCGTTCATTCATACTTTAGTTATTACCTTTTCTCAGAATTGGCTCATTTTTTGGACTCCCGGCTTTGCCGAAGGAGTCCTATAAATTCAGGCTTGTCCGTACGTACGGAACACATTTATCTCAAGATCCGTTCATCAGATTTTTTTAATTTTTTGCACAAAGTTAGATAAAAGTATAACGTACAAAATGACAT
>JAYJMI010648824.1:0-14610 GCA_036873855.1 Sarsia tubulosa
GCATGAGATATCGCACGAAATATCAATTCCGCACAAAAATTGACTTTTTGACCTCAAATTGCCGGAAAACAAGAATTCGGAGTAATGACACTTATGTCAGATTGAAGCCTTCATTTGCCTCTAAATTTGTGCAAAATATCAAAAAAAGTAATGATCGGATTTTGAGATACTTTGAAAAAAGTCCATTTTTGGGCCAAAATTGACCTTTTGACCTCATTTCCAGGACAACAAGAATTTTCAAAAAAAATTGGGCTTCGTCACTTTTGTTCATTATTGACCGCCTAACTTCATGCAAAAAAATCACGAAAAACTAATGAAGAGATTCTGAGAAAAATGTGTTACGAACGAACGGACGGACGAACGAACGGGGCTGAATTTATAGGACCCCTTCGGCAAAGCTGGGGGACCAAAAAAAACTAAATATTGGATAACAACAACACTATTCTTAAAATAGTGTAAGTTTTTGTGATTGTGATTTTGAATCACAAGCAAATTGATACATTAATCTGTTCCTTTCAGTGTAACTGCAAAAATCAAATAATAATAATTTCAGGGAAGAAAACGAACTGAGATTGAATACGGGAAAAAGAGTGCAAAAATACATAAACCTATGCAAAATACTCAGGTTCTTCAAAATATTAATAGTTTTCTTGGCAATTTAACTAAGAAATTGCCTTCTTCATACGCTGAAATTTGTGGAACCACAGAAAATTTTCTTCCATGTAATTTCATATCCCACTTACTTGTACCAACAAAAGGAGGCCAGCATAATACCAGCTATACCAGCCACACAACATCCTGCGATAATTGCTAAAAACAGAGGGTGAATTATATATTCATTTATGTTTTTACACCTTATCAATAAATTAACAGTTACTTTCAAAGTGAGTTTTCAGGTTAAAAAAAGAAATTTTTTTTGAATTCCAGGACATGATTTTTTAAACAATGAAATTGAAACCACATGTATATTATTATTGTTATATAATATATTTATCTGTCAATCATGCAATGCTGAACATGCTGAAGTTGGAGCCCTTTTTATATTAAATATCGACCGCATAATTTTAAATCTCTTATCTTTTACCATAGTTAGACAAATATAGTTAAGCATTATATTATATACAAGACTGGTCATAAGAATTTTACCTGGAGTGTGGTGATCACACTCCTAGGCTTATTTAGGTGTGCTGTTGACGTGTGGTTACAGTCTAACTCTTATAAAAACTCCTATTTTAGGGGTGTGATCTGTCACTCTCCTTAATCATTTATGGTGTGTCAAGGTGTGCGGGTGTGACCAGGCCTGTTATATTGACTGAATAACTTTAAATCTCTTGTCTTTTACTATAGTTAGGCAGATGAAATGGAACATAAGATTTCTCAGCAGTTTAAAAAAGAGTTCTGTTGTTCTTTAATGGGGCCAAAGAAGTAATTTGGATAAAATACTTTTCAAGGTGATAATAGTTTGTGATAATATTATGAGAATTACAGTATCAGTTCTTGTTGTACAATGATACAAATTACAAAGATATAGATGCTTTTTATATTAATATTATCAGATGCATTATTTCTAGATATTTTTTTAGCTGCCACTAATAAATATAAGTGACCTTCTTTATTATTTTTCAAAATATTTGTTTATGATACAAATTTTGGCAACATTATTTCAGGCTCCCATATCAATGGAAGTATTGGAGGCTTCAGTGCTATAATTTTGCTCTGAGTTCCCCATTCATATTTTTGCAAAGACTGCTGTTTTCGATGTTTGTAAATCAATCAATAACATTACAAAGTTTATTGATACCTCTATCCCTGTAAGATAACTAATGCATAAGAACGGATAATAATTTCCTTTTCTTATAAAGATTTATTAGTGACTCGAAATACTTTTACTTGTACACCATACAAAATATACCTGTAACATATTTTAATTAAAATAATTATCTATGTTTGTTAGGTTTGTCTCCTTGTAAAGTTGGACTAAATTTCTCTTTTGTTTTTAGCATTAAAAATAATATGAACTTATCATAGAAAGAATAGAATTCTTCATCTTTTAAAGAAACTCATATATTTTATTAATTGGTTCTTTTATTTGAGGCAGAAAAAAATCATTGGGTGAACAAAGATTTTAACTTTTTCATTATGTTTAAAAACATAAAAAGACATCTAGCTTGTTCTGATTTAAAAAAAGATAAATTTACAAATATCAACCCTTTAAAGTTTATAACAATGATTGTCGCTGAAGCCTTTTCTTTTTCTTATTTGTAAGAAATATTTCTCAATCATTTTGGAAACACTGATTGAAGTTTGTACTTTATATTATTTAAAATGACATAGTCTAAAAACGACTACAATAGTTCAGTATTTTTATGGCACTTAATAGTCACACAAAGTATAAGGGAGATATTCATGTCATTTGACTGCCATTAAGTGTCAAAAAGAATGTCCCAAAAAGTCTTTGTGGGGAAAATGTTAACTCTTGGATTAACTGTTATTGCTTTAGAGTGTTATAAGAGCTTTGAAACTCTAAAGTTATGATATACTAAAAGAAAACTAATAAAAATTAGTAAAGTTTATGATCCAAAAAAATCTCTGGGTTTGGCCCCCTGATTTATGTTCGGTAACAAGGCCTGTAATAATGCTTTTGGAATTAAAAGATACAAAGAGTGTAAACTAAACAGTTGTTTCATTGTCCTTAGTTTTATAGCGGTATTGAAAACATTTTAAAAATTAGCGAAGATTTTTATGGATCTTCATCTGGTATAGGTATACCCAGCTATTTTAAATTAGAAATATTAATGTAAACACATATGCTGATGTTACTAAGACACCCAAAACACAGATTGTATCAAGCTGCCACCGCTTTTACAAATAAGATTGAATCTTGAACAATACATTTAAAAGGTTTTTTATAGCTTTATCTTGTATGACTATGCAGATGCTTTTTTTTAAAATAATGTTTTTATGTCTTTTGTAGGATATGTAATCTAAGTTGGTTTTGAGATGAGCATTTTTTAATAAATATTTACTGCAGTTTCAAAACTCAATACAGGATTGAAGGTGGTAAAAATACTTTTATTCAAAACAAAAAGTTTTATTTTCCACTGGCTGAATGAACTCTCCTATCCTACAAAAAGATATTTTATAAACAAGTTTTGAATAAGTTTTAAATCAAAAACTATTTTCTTGAATATTATATTTTAGTTCAAAAACTCTTGTTTTACTTTCAATAATTAAATTTGATTGAATTGTAACCATCTGAAACAAAGTATTTAAAATTTTAGATTTTAAAACAGTTTGAAAAAGTAAACAAATGTGATAATCTACTAATATTTAAAACAAAGTTAGTATCACTTAGCAACATTCATTTATCATTCATTTGCTTCTCCTAAATTTTCCTATTGTTGAATTTAACAGCTTTACTTTGATTCATTCTTATTTCTATTAAGTTTCATTAAAATGACAAAATTCTTCTTCTTTGAAAAATATTTTTTTTGTTTACATGAAATGTTTCATTTCACTTCAAACATGATATATGAACTTTCTTTTTAAATAAATTCAAATCTTAAAAAAACTCCCAAATTGGGAAAAAAAACTATCAACTAATAGCACTTTTAAAAAACTTATTTTGAAACAATATTCCTTTTCAGTTAGCTACCATAGCAACACTAAATATTACCATACTATAAGAAAGCTTTTAATATTTGAAATCAAAAACATCTGGCTTATATTATAGCTTGCCAATTAAGAAAAAGAAAGTGTGGAACATTTTAAAAATTAATGGACACACTGAAATTTGTACAAAAAAGCTTTCTGCAGACAACACACAAAAAAAAATTACTTCTCAGTTTCCCTGAAGATTTTTTTTAAAATCCATATCATACAACTTACCTATAAACGAAGTTTCATCTAATCCATGATGGCTATGTTTTGTTGTTGTTGTTTTTGGAGGTGGAGGGTTTGCTTTGATATGAGCAGTGGTTGGTTTGGTTTTGTTATCGGTGGTTGTGTTACCTGCATTTGCTTCTAAAAATATTTCTTTTGGGTCTAATTTCTTGACTAAGTCTTGTTGTAAGTCTATAGTATCATCAACTTTCACAGAAGCAACTTGGTCATTGTCTGACTTTTTCAAAGACAGCGTGTCTTTTTTGACTGATAAAATATGTTTATTTTGTTCCAGAGAATTTACATTTTTATTTATAACTTCTTTCTTTGTTTCAACTGTATTTTTATTCAAATGTATGGTATCTTTATTTTCTCTTTTCTTCTTGTTTATTGTTTGACTTATTTCAATAGTTTCTTTTTTATCATTGTTTATTATATCATCAGAATCAGTGGCTACTTCCTTTTTTTTATTCCTCGACAGTCTTCTTTTCTTTGTTATGTCACTATAAATTTCTGCTATAGCTTCTTTATACAGTCTGTCTTTTCCAATATTTTCTTTTTTATCATAATCATCGTAGTTCTCATAAGGTCGAATTCTTAGTGATCGTGGGTGTTGACGAAAACTTTCTAAAATATCTAACAGTTTACCATCTCTTTTGTTTTCCCTATCTTCATTTTCTTCTTCATAATCATCAGAATATGGGTCCTCTTGGTAGAATGAATCATAATTTGCTACACGTTCTAATAGAGCACGTGCAAGTAGATTGCTATCCCTTTTGTTATGGTTGCGATGGTTAAATGTAGCTATAAAAAAATATTACGATTGAAGTTGAATTCATGTGTAAGCAAAACTAGAAGCATTTATTATTTTTAAAAGGATACAATTTTAAAAAATATAATGCATAATCTGGGTTTCGAATTTATAGTATAAGAAATCTATGAAGTACAGACCAATTAAATTATATGACATCGAATGCAGGAAATTTTCATCAGTCATACATTATTCATTATTTAAGAGTGATTCTTTTTGAAAAGCGGAGCAGGAAAATGCACTTTTGAAATTTTTGTTCTCTAAATTAATTGAACTTTTGAGGGGTGCTAGGTATGATAGAAAGAAGCTCCTAGCCAAAAAATCAGCCCAGAAACCTTTTTTGTTCCTGATTTACGCCGCTTTTAACTTTTTTTAAAAAAAGCGCTTGACCCTATATTTAAAGGTCTATTAATAGATAACTACAAAAGGACAAACCTTATATATTTTTTTAATTATTTGTTCTACTAAATGTAAACTACACAAAAATAAAAATTAACAGTGGGGGAAATTTCAAATGTATTTACCAGGCCGAAGATGCTTCGATTGTCAATTTTTTGCTCTCGAATAAATGATGATTTCAGCATATTTTAGGTGATTTCATAATTTCATTAAAAATTTTAAAGTGCACTTATATCCAAGACCTTATATTAATTTATGCAGGAAAAAATATCTATTAATTTCATCCAAGGCTAAATTAGCTTGAAAGCTTGAAGCTTGAACGCTTCTGGTTATTAAAAAAATCGCTAGTTTACAGACCCTTTTGCAGAATTCAGCAACAGTAGAATTATTTTTTATGGTTTTAACTTGGTAAAATTTCCAGCTGTGGTATTTCTTAGTTTTTTAGAAAATCACAGAGAAAGCAATTCCAAATTTTCCCCTAGCTACAGCTTTATTTTCTTTAGTTACCAAATATCTTTTGGATAATTTTTTTTAGATTTCTTATAACTTATGTTCAGTTTATATGTTCAATGCAGTAATCGAACTGTTTCAACGTACTGATTTGTGAAAAACTCAAAAAAATCATTTTTTCCCATTTTCCTTGTAGGAGAATCTTCTACAATCTTCTACAATAAAACATTTAGGGATCAGTCAGTTTTTGGTTTTCAAATCAATATTTAAAGGTGAATCTTTTTGAATATCCATATATATTCTTTTTTTTAATAGCTTGACATCAAATTTGCTATTCCTGGTAAGTTTTTTGAAGTCCTTTTTGGATACTTTTCACTTTATTGATAAATTTATGTCATTTTTAATTGAAATAGCCCATTTTAACGGTATTTATTAGGCAGGGGGAAGTGACATTTTAGTTTTCTGTCGCAATGAGGTTTTTAGACCATGCGGTAAATTTTCATTATTCAATATTCATTGGTATTTTGTGAGAAGCAAGTTGGACGATCCTCCAATCCAGACGACGAAGTCGAAAATAAAATAAAATATATATAGATGGCTTATATTTGACTTTATTTTGACTTTGTTTTGATCCCATAAAATAAAAAATCTTCTAAGCAAGATCTTCTAAAATTCTAATTCATAATCTGCAACTAATCCTGCATTGGATTTCTTGCCTTCGAGTAAATAAACAGATCTCAATGTTGATATTGTTTTTAGTTTATATAGTTAGCGATACAGCTTAACTAAGCGAATATACCCCTTAACTAAGCGAAATATCGCTTAACTAAGCTGTATAAACGAAAATCCTTAACAATTCGTGAATTATTCAAAGTCGCACGATGGTTTATAAATTTTCCCATAAGGCATTGTTTTATTTTTAACTTGTGAAAATTGCGGATTTTTTCATCTTTAAGGAAATATATGTTATAGCTTGCGGTTGCTTTTATTAGAGGAGAAATTCAGTTTTTTCGTTTGTATAGCTTAGTTAAGCGATATTTCACTTAGTTAAGGGGTATATTCGCTTAGTTAAGCTGTATCGCTTAATTAAGTGGATACAGCTTAGTTTAGCGATAATAATAACTTTTTTATAGAGATATTTCACTTGTACATAGAAGAGTTTATCTCTATAAAAAGAAGTTATTATTATCCAATTTATAGCTCAAATGTTTATAGTTTTATATGGCTTTTACTAGTGTATACTGTAGTATTCATTTTTTACAAAAACCTGGCGTTGTTTGTTTATGGAGATGCTAAATAGAATTATTTATATTATATAAAGCTACTTGAGAGAATTGTTGCATATATTTTTCAAACAAAGAATGCAAATACCAAAAACAAAAATAAAACGAAGAGAAACTTTAAAAAAAAGAGAAAAAATTACAACATAAAAAGCTCGAAAATCTTACCTAGGGATGAAGAGAACAGCAATGTACATATTGTAAAGACTATCATAATATATATTCTAACATTTTTCATTAATATAAACAGCATAGAGCAAACTAGCTGTACGTATTTGAAGTTTTAAACTACTTCCGTATTAGATCACAGAGCTGCTCACTTTCGTCTTCCTACATCCACCATTTTTTTTTTCGAATTAAATGTCACGTGATGAATACAAATATTTTTTTTCGATTGGATAATATATTTGTTTACAGATGTTCCGAGAAATTTTATAGACGGCAGATATAAAGGGGTATATTATTTCGATATTGAAATATTTGAAGTGGAAACTCAAATGTCTAAAGAAATTAGACAACTTAATTAGAAAAGTTATTCTTCACTTTCCACCAAGATTTAAAATGTCGTAAGAGTATCATGTTTACCGCATCATCTCTTCATCTGATTCGAAACTAAATTGCAGTGCGTAAATATGCTGTAAATATCAAATCAAATCAAATTAAATCAATATATTCTTTGATGATAAGAAACTCCATTACAATCTGAAAATAACGTTTTATAAAAGTTAACAATAAAAATTTGTATCTGCAGAAATCGCTTCAATAAATTAAACAGGAAGAATACATTAATGCTTGTAAAATAGACTATTCATATGTATTGTACATGTATTGTATGTATTGTGTATCTATTCTATATGTATTGGATCATTTAAAACTAATTGGATTGAACGGTGCGTGAGACAGAGCAAATACACTAGTGATTAAATTATTTTAGAGTTGAATTAGGGGGAGTAAGGAAGAAGACTCGATAAGGAGAACCTTGTGATTGAGCCAAAACCATGCAAACGAAAAAAAATAAAAAATCTATTGATCTATAAACTAGAACTAGATCTATAAAATATAAACTATTAAGTCTATAAACAAGACAAAAAATATATATATATATATATATATATATATATCAGTTTAAGATTTGAACTATCAGAATTTTTTTAAAAACTAGCAAAGGTTTAGTATTATCTGGCATATCAAATCTAAAAATATATATTACTGTATTTATATAAACAAAAGCATACAGACTATTTACAAGAGAAAACAATAGATGAACATAATGTACAAAACAAACACCTACTAAGGTATCCAAAACAAACAGATAACAAGACAGGGAAAAAAACCGAAAACAAACACAAAAAGAGAGAAGCTGATGTAGAAAGGATTTTAATACTTTTCTAATAAAAATGGGGAAAGAAATTTTCGAATTTTACATGATGTAGATCTTCAGTAGATAGCTTAAAGTACTTTGTTAGGAAATGGTTCCAGTCAGCGATACATCTGCAAGTGGTTGAAAGAGATCCGAAAAAGTTTGTATTGACATTCGGTATATTTATTAAATTACCTAATGCTGCTCTTGTATTATATTGATGTACATCACGCCTAAAGGGAAATTGTCCACTGAAACTGTCTGGTAAACGACCTTCATCAACTCTACACATAAAAAGACAGTTTTGAACATAAATCAAATCCTTTAATTTTAGAACTTTAAGGTTTTTATATAATTCATCTTGATTGCAATTAGTGTTAGAAAAGGTGATTTTACGAATTGCTCTATCTTGAGTGTTTTGAATTTTTATTCTTATTACTTGACTGTTTCGAGACCATATTTGAATTCCATATAGAATATGCGAGCTAAAAATCGAATGATATACCATTCTTAAAGTTGCAGGTAGTAGATGGTATCTAAGTTTTGAGAGAATATGCTGTAAAAATACTGTAAATATGCTTTCATGGCTATGAAAAACACTAATCATACACTCTATTTTTTTTTTTTATTATCTCAGAAACTATAAAAGTTGAAACAATTTTTTTACTACCAATGAAAAGAACTCATCAAGATAATATGTTGTTTAAACATATGTTTTAGAAGGTACAGGTAGGCTTCAAAAATAAAAACAACTGAGGCTCACTCCACTTTTACCTGTTCTGTGATCTAATTCTAGGGTCGGTTTTTGATATACCTACTCCATCAAATTTCTACTCTATAGTCTAAATGAGACAAAACTTGCCTAGAGTTATACCAAGTAGCATATAATTTTATTTTCAGCAAAAAGCAAACTTTCAATAATCATTCATTAATTTAATTATTTTGTTTTATTTTTGTTTTTTGTTTTTAGGCCATAAATAGCGAATTTTTATTTTTGCGAAATCGCGTTTAAATAGCGCTTCATAACCCAATCTAAAAAAACACTATTTTTCAGCAGCCTCCAAATCTGAGGTAACACGTTTTTGACTCCGTTGGCTGCTTTCGTATTTTTCTTTAGAGAAGTTTCTGCCTCTTCTTGCACATCTTTAAAAGAATATCCTTCCCGTGTAGATCAGTATTGTTTCTGCTAAAATATTTATTATACAAATTGTATCAATACTTCGGCAACACGCAACTCTTTCAATTTAATTACGTTATCACAACTCTTGCACCCTTATACATGCAATTAAAGGTTAATTATTATCTTGTTTTATCATCTATATTAGCTATTTAGTTGACAAAAAATTCTAGTTCTTTTTCTGAATTTCTTGGTTGACGCTGAATTCAAAAAAAGTAAAAAAGTTCCGTACTAGATTGCGATCAGGAGCACCTTTAAAACAGAAGGTTTTATTAAAAACTTGAATATTTGCTTTTAAAACACAGGCTAAGTTTGACTTGATGACTTGATTGACTTAATTTAGAAATCTTGTTTGAAAGTATGAAGGATATCCTTAGTTACAGCATGGTTACAGTGGGAATGAATTTCATGTTTTGGTTAAGTTTTTATCCATTTATAGCTACAATATAACGATGAAACTATTTTTTCTTATATATATTCTATATGGAGAGATATGCAGAAATTCTGGTCAAAGTGGGGTTCGAACCCACGACCTCCGTGTCAGTACCACGACGCTCTATCGAACTGTGCTACCCGGCCTACACTGACTTGAATGACTTATGTCATTATAAGCTAATGCAGAGCGAGTCACAACCGGAGGCTCGAATCCAACTTCACCAGATTTCTGCACGAAGGGAAGGGGGATGGCAGTGATATATCACTAATTATAATCACTATTGCGGTATTAAGGTGCAAACTACTTTTGTATGTACTAATGGCTTCTGGGAATCTACAGAGTACTTGAGATTGAGACACCTAGGCCTTTTTAAAAGAAGTTAATCATTTATTATTCCCCTCCATCGTATGATGCTAGCGAGCATTTATAGAATCACAATTATAAAATTCTTGAAATTTTAAAAGAAAACCAATCTCGTTCCCAGAGTAAATTTTCGTTAAGAGAAGATCGCTCAGTAATTTCTTCGCCTTCCTCTCTTCTTTCAACCTCGTTTGTCACAATTCAATTAATACTTTCAGGAAATTCGTTTTTTCTTTAATTTAGTTTTCACAAAAAGACGTCAAGGTAGTCCAAAAACGTACCGGAAGACATTTAACTGATACTTCAGGGAAACAAAAGGATTGAAAAATCGTTTACTAATTATAGATTATTAAAGGTAACTACGCAATGAGAATCGACGATTACGTAATATTTATCAGGTAATTAGTAATTAAATTGTTGACATCATATCAATTTAAATTAAAAAGCGGAAGTAAAAAAAATAAATAAATTAAAATTTTGTTCATTTAGATACGGAATATATCCGGTCATTTAAAAAAAAGTATGATTAGAAATGAAGAAAAAAAGGTCACCGTTATTTTCAGAGACAGAGTTTTTTAGCTAAATATCTTACTCAAAAAATAGCTTCTTACAGTGTATAGAATTATACTTCCTTATAAAATACATACAGTATATAAGGTCATATATAAAGTAATCACATAGATCATAAAACATTAAATTTTACAAAAAGTTTCTCTAATAAGAAAATAAAAACAGAAAAACTTAACTGAAATTTTTAAATATTTTTTTTTAAAATGAAAATATATTTTTTTATAAATAACTATTTAAAAGTAACTTAAAAAGGTAGAGTTATATCTGAAAATCAAGTATTTGGTTTCGGTAGACCGTTTATTAGTTAGATCATTGCCTTTTCCATTTTGGACCAAATAAAATAATTCTTTAAGTGTATTATCTTTTCTTTGTAGTTGTATGGTTATAATTAAACTTAGTTTAATCATTTTAAAATAAACAATGAAGTTGATGAAGTACGCTGAAAGTTATACCCGTCGAATAATTCATGAGGTAAACGAATTATCGCAAAAACGTCTCTTGAAATAATATTTGTACGCAACGTGAAAGATTCTCAACATAATAGTCGAACAAAACTGGCATATAGAAACTAGAATGTTTATCTGGACACTTTTAGTATTAAACAATCTGAAGGAACTCTACAGGAAAGAAACTTTAGAAAAGTATATCACAAGAAGAGAATTGAGCAATTTATATAATAAATTAAGTCTAACATATGCATTTAATATCATATAGCTGTATTTGCGTGAGTGTACATTCTAATTCTAAAATCTTGTTCAATAAATTTTTGTAACTGTTTCAACGGCTTTTGTATATCAGTGTCATATAAAGCGTGCTTCAGCATATAATAAAACACGTGCTTTAACCACAGAAATCGTACTTCAACTATAATATTTACATATCACTTTTTATATTCATTTTTTTCCAGCTTTAATTAACTCTAGCCTTCGTTTTATATCACCTAAATCGAAATTCTTCTTTTCGTTTTCATCTGTTGCTACTTTAGGCTAAAAAAAAGAGCAAAGGAAATTCCTGTTAGTCATGATGTATGATACAATTACAATATTAGGTTTGTCAAATACGTGCCCGATCAAATGGCGTAGTGTTGGTCGTGTTTTGTAAAATACTCCATACAAATAAAGAGGAGCTTCAAATAAATACTCCTTACAAATCCTGAGATATTTTCAAATTCTCATTCAATTTAACATTTTAATAGGAATATGGAAGTAAAAAATTGTTTTTATCATATAGCAATTTATTAAAACGGAGCACTTTTCCAATTAACTCTAAATAAGACCTTGAATGTTACTTAAACTAGTGAAAGCACTAGTGTAAACTAGGCTTAAAGGTTCAACTTTAAGTAAGCTCATTTTTGTAAAAGATATATCGAAATTTAAAATGTTAGGTAGTAAATTTCATCTCATTTTGATTCAGCAGATCAAAGAAAAATAATTCAAAACTTTGTAAAAAAAATCGCATCTGCTTCTTGATTCCTATTGATTAACCAATTTTAAAGACCACTTTAAGAGATGATTATTGACTCACCATGGTATCTTCTGCTTCTATAGGGACTTCTTCTTTTTGTGGTATTGGTTCAACAGGAGGCGGAGATTCTACAGTACGTGAAGGCTAAATATGAAGATATATAAGTTTTGCAGATATAACAAGATTTATCTTTGCTAGAACAAGATTCCGCGAGCTACAAAAAAAATAATTTCGCGAGGAATAAATTTCGCCAAAAGATGTTTCTTTTGTTTCTACACATTTTTATATAAAAAGTTACAAAAAAATTCTTTATGCGTGGATTTAATTCAGAGAACTTTTAAAAAATAGCAAAACCGAGAAATTAAATATATTCAACGTATATAAAAGAAGACGATTACCTTAGCAAGGAATGAAGAAATGCTAATATATGACATACCGGTGGTGCTATATTTTTTTTATATTTTTCTTTTAGTGCTTCCAAACGATCTAGATATTTCGCTGAATCTATGAGAGTATAGCAGATAAAATAAAACGAAGAAAGAATAAAAAAATAAAGGTCAAGAATTCTTTTTTCTTTAAAGCTAGCGATTTTTTCCGTAATTGGAATTTGAGAAAAACCAGAAGTTTAACCTCGTTCGAGTTGAAAGGCGAGGCTTAGTATAGCTACAAAAAAAGTTAGTATAAAACTGATACATATAAAATGACTCCTTGTACACAATCAATGGTTTCTAACTCCAAATTCAATTCAAATGCAGATGTAAATAAATACGTAGTTTAAAAGTTTTCACTAATTACTATAGTCAACAAAAACAAAATTGCAACATTGTGTGTGCATACTCTTGTCTGGTACCAATTGCTTTAATTACCTGTTGATATATTGGAATCGATTGAACTTGATGTTAATGGACCCCCTGAACTCGATGAGACTAGAAATGGAAATGAAAACAATGAAGTTTACACAGAGAATGCAAATAAAAAAGTTCTGGTCTCGGACCTTCAAAGGATCATTTTATAATGGATAAACTAACTCGAATATTTTACAATGGATAAACTAACTCGATTATTTGAGGTTAAACAGCCGCTATTTATACACAGTAAGCGCTATGGTTGAACATCCATTTTTTAAATTTAAGTTTTTAAGATTCAAAGTTTAGATGAAAGCGTACAAGAAAACAACATGAAGCTCGAAAGACGTGAAATATTTTACCTACAAGATGCTTTCTTACCATTTGTATGTAGACGTTTCGCTTTTTCTTCTATTGCTATAGTTTTTAATGAACGATCGATAAAGTTTTGGAAGAATGGCGAAGTACTTTTGATGAATGGATCCACGTTATAAGTAGGAAACTTCTCTTTGAAATAATAGAGCTCCAGGAGACCCTGCAATATAAAAGAATCATATACAATATAGCAAGAATAAACTGGGAGAGTGGGGCTAGGATTAGGGTCTAGTGATTGGACCAGGAAAAGGTGGCTTAGGGATATTATTCTTTGGTAAAACAAATAAGATTCAAGTTAAGAACTTTGTTTTTATTAAAAATATAATTCTAAGCTACACAGAATTACCTTTTTCAAATAATCGGACTGCTTGATAACTTGATAATGCTTGATAACAATCATATTTTACAGGCTCAGAGTTGTACTCAAAATGGTTACCACTAAAAATTCATCGTCAAATTTTATGAGATTTTAGGCTTTATTAGTGCCAATTTCTAGCCAAATTGTCAGATATAAAATGTAATTATTTAGTAGCAAATTGTAGGAGATTTTAGGGAGAATTTAGAAAAATTATTACATAATTATAATTTTCTACTTGGCAATATCTTTTGAGAAATATAGTTTTTAACCGTTTCTCTTGAGAAAAATTAAGTTTTAACATTCTAGGAGGCGTGACAATATCCACAAGTGTAATCAACCGGGTTTCCATTTAACTAAATGCTTACCGCTCTTGAATTTTCTTTGGATCCAATTTTACGAAATATTTCCACCAGAACTTCTTCTGTTGCCTGTAAGTCTTTGATCGAAACTGTTGATTTTGGTGTGATCTATATCATAATTATCAGTTAAATCATTGCATAATTATCATAATTATCAGTTAAATTGCATAATTATCAGTTAATTTGCATAATTATCATAACTATCAGTTAAATTGCATAGATAATGCAAGTGATAAAAACAAAATGAATGCAGTACACTATAACAAACAGTGCACGTGGAAGCCATAGGAAGAAATAAAATATAGGGTATAAGACTTGGTGATTATTGTTTTGCTTCCTATTGTTACAAATAAGTTATTTCAAAATAGATTTAAACTCGAATTGGGCTATTCCATTGAAAAACCAACCCCCCCCCCCAAGGACGTATATTTCCAGACCCTTTTTTGTTACCATGTTCCAAGGGGTAAAGCAATGATTTCCAGAG
>JAYJMI010649935.1:0-10088 GCA_036873855.1 Sarsia tubulosa
TCCTTCTATAATTTTCATAATCCCGACAACCATTGTTCTTCCACACTTCGAAAGCCTTATCAGACATATCACCCTTGTGTTTTCGTCTATTAAAAATATTAGTCTAAATTATTAGTCTTCTGTTTTACCAATTCAAACTTTGGTTCAAAAAACAACTATTAGGCATAGCTGTGATACAGCAATTAAAGCAAAAATTGACGTCACATGCAAAATTTTGTAATATACAGCAATGACAACATTTTTTTTGAACCGAAGTTTGAATTGGTAAAATAGATATTTAGTGTTTTATGAATAAAATAATATACTCTGATGATATTGACGGATAAGGATTAAACGAATGAATAGTACAATATCGTTTTAACATCATTCGTTATTGGTATCCAAAAAGTAAGCTTCTCCTTCTTAATTTTATGGTACAATTTTTAGCTTTTACTAAAAACCATTGGAAAGTTGAACAAACTGAAAATGAAGTTTAAAACAAAGTTTATGAAAATTTGAATGGCTTACCGGGATAACAGAGAATGGAAATCCCGTAAAATTCGTTGCGGCTATATTTAGGAAAGGACTATATCTAGTCTAGCTTATAATTTACTTATGATAATTCTTTTTTTTTATTTGCTCAAAAATAGGAGGCGAAATTAACCAGCTTGTTTTACTTATAAATTCTCTTTTAGCACATAAATTTGAATATAAGTTTCTGGTTTTACAAAGAAGAATTCAAGGCACCTTACTTTCTGTGAAATCTATATTGAAATTTATGGATCAGTCAGTAAAGCTACCAAAAATCACCTCATTCGATTCTGCCGATTAATAGTAAAATAACTCCAAACTTTGTAAAAAAGCTTAATTGCGTCTTGTTTTGTTTTTCGTTTAACGATTTTGAAATTCAAATATCACAAAAACTACACAAAGAAATAGGCTCGAATTTTCACAAGATACTACTGAAGTGAAAAGTTTTTCACTTCACAAAGTTTCAATAGGGATTAGTTTTTTAGCCAAAAAAGATGATCAAGTACCTTTAAAGCTTTTACTTATTTTACAAAAATATGACTTTTGCAACTGTTAACATAAAGCCAAATACTTTTGTTACTTCATAATACTCGCATAGTTTCAGACAGTATAAAAAAAATGTTATTAAAAACACAAATATAATATAAAAATATAATAATTATCGATATAAGGAAAGTTGAAATATTTTTATTACTTTTTACTACTTGGTTAAGTTGTAAAATCAAATTTAATAAGAGAAAATGTCTGCAATCAACGTAGCTTTCACAAGAGAAGAGAAAATGTCTGCAATCAATCTAACTTTCACAAGAGAAGAGGAAGATGCTGATGTCAGCAATACGTCCACTAGCTTAAATGAAAGTGTTGACGAATCAAACATTGCAATGCATTCCAAAAAATTAACCATAGAAAATGAGCAATATGAGGTTACTATCGAGAAGCCGATCATTAATATTAATCACATGTTAACATCATCTTTCCATGATGTGTCCCAAAACGAATCTTCAATTGCGGCAGTTAAATATGATAAGCCAGATCATATTGAACTAATATTGGATGATGATAATGAACTAGAATCAAAAACGGAGTTACTTATAAGGAAAGAATTTCAAAGAGTAGATTGTCGAAGCATTGTTGCTAAGATTTGCCAGGTTTGTTTCACTGAATTATCCGGTGGTAAAATCATAGCATGTTCCTACTGCAACACTCAGTTTTGTTCACATTGTTTACAAACACATGTCTCATACAACATACGTAATGGCGTTACAAGAATAGAATGTGTTGGAACTAACTGCTCTTATAAAATATCTAAAAAGCTAGTGTGTGCTTTAGTTCCTGAACTAAAAGATCTGTATTTTAAAAATGTAAGCGAATCTGAAAACAAAAAGTATAAAAAAACTTGTCCTAGTTGTAATAAACTAGAAGTTAATAAATACAGGAAAATCAAAAAAATGATAAAATGTAGTCAATGTAAAAAGCTATGGTGCTTTAAATGCCATTCACCTTGGCATGAGGGTATGAAATGCAAAGAATACAGGGAGCAGGTTGATAAAAATTCTCTTGAACTTTGGGCTGCAAATCAAGACAACACAGAACGAAATGCTACGAAATGTCCATCATGTAAATTTTACATTGAAAAAATCAGTGGATGTAACCATATGAATTGCTCAAAATGTAAAACAGAATTTTGTTTTCAATGTGGAAAAAAGTATGGTCCTGATGGGGTCATTTATCATACTTGTGTTCAACACTCAGAACCGGTAAACAACACACTACCAATAAATAGCACACTACCAGCAAATGATATAATACCAGTAAGTGACACACTACAAGTAAATGATACACTACCAGTAAAATGTTTTGGTTATACCTGCTGTGAACATATTGTTGCTATCATTTTGATGATAGTCTTTATTTTTCTTCTTCCTTTTCTTCTTATATTTGGCATATTTGGCACACTTTTATTTTTGGTTCTACTGGTGAGTGAAGCATGTTCGTCGGCTTTTTATGATATCAGACGGGTCTGTTGCTAATACATTTTATGATGGATTTAATAATAAACATCAGCCTGATTCTGTATAACTAAGTGGTAATAGTTTCTCGTTCAAAAATCGTGACATCAAGCCTGGAGGCGGCGTTGGCGTTTATATCAAGGATACCATAAACGATTTTAATAAGTTAGACGAAAGCTATGGATAGAAATCAAATTCAAATATAAGAAATCTAGTTTTCTCATCGAAGTTTTATCAACCGAACTCAAACAATCAAGCTAAATTTGATTGAATAAGTTAATTGAGAATATGCTATCTGTTGTGACAACGACATTCAATGGAACCGTAATAAACATACTAACATATATTTATAATGTCTTAGTAACTTTAACTTAACCCAACACATTGCTCTACCGACAAGATTATTAGCAACATTCCCAGAAAAATTGTTTATTCAAATGTTTTACCATGTCCGTCCGTTTTTGTGATCACGATGCGCCATACATTATTGTTAATGTACCAGCAACTAAATTTCAACCGCGATATAAATATATTCGTGATAAGAAAAACTTCGATTTAAACAACTTTACCAAAGATTTTAAACTGATACCATTCTAAACCATATACACTTTCGATGACCCAGTAGATCAGCTAGACACATTAAATAAACTTATACTAAATTGCTTCGAAATGTTCGAAATGAAATAAAGCAAAATAATTAAAAATACAAAAACTTCATTCTATAAAAAACTTTTAAGCTCTGAAAACTCAAAAGATATACGGAATCACTCTTTCTTGAGTCTATGATGGAATGTAACTCATCGAATTTTTAACCCAAGTAATGCTACCTTAAGTAGATTACTCCCCCCCCCTCCGATTTTTTTTAAATAATTTGAAAACTGTTTGTCTTATCCACTCTGTTTTTTTTACTTTTATAATGTACATATTTCACGTGTTTTCGTAAAATTTCAAGGCGATTGACGCTTTGGAAGAAGAAATATTACCGTTTTAGTAAGCCATGGTAGCAAAATCAGCATTTTTTCCATTGAAAATCAAAACTACACTTTAAAAGCCCAGACTCTTTAGGGTTAAGGTATCATCAAAGCAGATGTTAATGAACCTTAAATTAAATTCAACATCAGAACACACTACTGACAAAAAATCAACAAATATTGCACCACCAAGAAAATTTCCCATCTTATTCAAATTTGAAACTTAACGAATACTTTAAGTGGATTAAGTTTCGCGGACACCAAATTTCGGATTTTCGCGCGGATCAATTTTCGCGGATGAACTGCATTTTTAACGTTTATTTAGTGTTATTTGGACGAATTTGCATGAAAAGTGCGAAAAAAGCATATTTCGCGCGGGCCGATTTTCGCGGAAAATGCTACAATCCGCAAAATCTGCGAAAATTAATCCACTTAAGCAAAGTTTTTAACTGGTTGGTTGAGAAGCTAGAAAATAACTTATTGTAAACTTTTGTGCAGGCTTAGTCTTTCTTAGTTTACTATTGTTTGAAGGTGTTACTAACTGCCTTGATCAACTTTTACTCTGTGGAGCACTAAAAAATATAAAGGAATCAATCAAATTTACAAAGAAGATTTTCCCAACAGAATTTAAGCCTGCACAAATTTTATTTTTCAACATAGTTTGAAATTATAGTGTAAATATATACGAGTTTCCTAACCATATATTGTCTAGTAACTTTGACTTAAGGTAGAACACTACGATCAAACTGAAATATCGATACAATTCAATAAAGATGACACTACATACTTTGTATGTATTGAAAGGGGAGTTTAGAAGGTAGTTATAATACTATCAATAGCACTACCCCCATTAGATATGCCAAAGACACAAAAAAGAGATTTTAAAACATGTTTGCTTTCACGGCTTTAGAAACTTTTCTTTAAGAACTATTTAATACATCAAACTTTATACCTTTAACTTGTCAATGTTCATTTTTCATCTGCAATATTTATGAAAATAATAAAATACTCAACTGTTTCAAAAATCAAAGTATATGAGGAAAGAGGATACCATGAACGAAGAAACCGTTTTTCTACACACACAGAACGAATATTCATATATAACAGAACAATCTAAACTGAAAACAGTATTAAATATAAAGTTTTTCTGGTGAAATTTTTCGTATTTTTAACAACTTTCTTAATTTTAATATATTTACATATTTATATCTTTTTTACTTGCATAAACACAACATTCCTGTATACATATATATCCTTCTTGTTTTACTTCTTTCAGGAGATATAGAGAGTATTCTTGGCCCTCTCAAAGTTTAAATCTAGATTCAGATTGAAGTTTTTAAGCAAAGAGGTCTCCATTTTATTCACCTTAACATCAACAGTCTTATACCAAAGATTGATGAGTTAAAGTTAATAGCTAAGAAATAAATGCTGCCGTAATTGCAATAACAGAATCGAAACTTGATGCATCTATATCTGATGAGGAAGTAGAACTTGAAGGATTGAGATTTATTGAGAGCTGGTAGAAATAGGAAAGGAGAAGGGTTGACAGGAGGAGAGGAGTGGAGAAGTTTTTTCAGATTTAGCAAGCTCCTCCATAAACTCCCAACAGCTCCAAATAGATACACAAGTGAATTTTTAATTAATTATTATAGTGGTAAAAATCCCTGGTTAGACTTTTTCTTTTAAGTGTGTATCTGAAAAAAAGGTTTTTAAAATTTTAAAGAATTTGGACATTTCTAAAGCTGCTGGCATTGACAATATCAAGGCAATTTTTCTCAAGGATGGAGTTTCGATTCTAGGAAAACCTATAGCAAAGTTATGTAGTTTCTCCATCTAACTCTCTATCTTTCAAGATAAATGCAAAGTTTTCAAAATGAAGCCTCTTTTTAAAAAAGGTAGCAATATTGAACCTAAAAACTATAGGCGTATCTCATTACTTCCACTTATTTCAAAAGTTTTTTAGAAGGCAGTTCTTGACCAAACTCAAAATTTTCTAAATGAAATAAAGTCCTATAAAACTAACAGTCTTGGTTATATAAAACATATATTAAGCGCTTAAAACCAAAAACTCGAGTGAAAAAAAGAGTGTTTTTAGCGTAGCTGTACAAAACGCAATAACACGATCCGGTGAAACCAATGAAGATCTACGTGCTACAAAAAATGATCTATGTAAGCATGATTTATTTATTTTTACGGATAATGAATTTTAAAACCCTGTTTTCATTATAAATAACAATGAAAACGTATGGTTGGAAAGTTGACTGTTGATCGGGTAGGTTTATTGTATAATCACGACATGAAACTATAACTTTATCGATTTTTTCGCTCGAGTCTTGAGTGGCAGAAGTAATTCTCTTTGTATGAAGCTGAATAAGTTGGATCTAATCATGTAATATATAATATTATTTTAGAAATATTGACAAATCTTCAAATCTTCTTATGTAATTATAAGTAATAAGATCTTCAGACAATGCCATATATCTTTTAGTGTGACTTGTTTTCACCAAATTTATGGAAAATCTGATTAGTACATTTTAACATCATATGGCTGTGGACTTAAAAAATCTGCTTAAGTTCCATTTATCTTTATTATGCGAACACTTCTGCCGATAGACTGTCTTGTCTGTCTCTGTCTCATTAAAACGATAAAGTAATAAGGAAACAATGTGCTAAATATCTCATTCCGAATCTTAGAAATAAACCCACAGCAATACTTTGAAAATCGGGTTTCATATGCAATATGTGTGGGTAACACTAAGAACTTGTGATTTTTTTGTTAAAGAAAGGCATTTTTTTTGGAACATAGAAAATGGCTGAAATTTTTTCCAGATGCAGATGCGTAGATCTTTCGATTTATCCAAGAAAAATGGGAGGTAAAAAAACACCCTAAATTTTGTGATTGACGTGCATAAGTACCTTTCTTCAGGAAATAACGCATTAGAAAAAACAAAGGTTTATTTTTGTGTAAGTCTTTTTTTACTGTTTTTGTAGAAATATCATTTGCCCGGACCGTTTTAGAATTTTCGAGCTTGCTAATATTACGTTTTACTTCTTCGTTGGAAACTTCGTCAAAATATATATATATATCATATTGATTAGCTTTAAGCGTAATGGTTTTCAAACTATTTTCTAGCATTTTCAATAGGATATAATATGTAGGATAAAATGTTATTCTAGTGTGACTAGAGTGATGGAATCTTCTAGTAACTTCAATTTCGATGGTGACATTTATAGAGGTATATAAATGTTTAGTTACAAAAGAGTTACAAAACAATTATGCTATATATCTCTGCGGTGCTTCTATCTAGAAGAAGTAGATTTTTGGAGAAAAACATTCGGCTATATTCGAAAAACATTTGGATCGATACTATTTAAATACCTACTTATATTTTAAGAAGACTTAACTCTAAAATTGATTTCTCTATTTTATGCAATTCTTTAAACAAAAAAGTCTAGTTCTTTTCATAATTGCTTTACTCTATTCAATATTAGTTTTCCTTTTATATCTACTGCATAAATTGAACTGGATGTGGGTTTGATCCGCCAATAATTTAAAAAGATTTGAGAAAGCTTCCGCATAGACGCTAGCGAAAATTCATCAATTTAAAATATAGATTATTTTATTGTTTTTTGCCTATTATCCCAACCAAATAAAATCAATTAATATTATGGAAAGGCAATCATATAGCAGTTATATAAATCATGGTTCACTAAATGGTTTCACTAAGCAAAATACTATTTCAAAACGAGTATATATTTTTCAAAGAAAATGCGCCCAGTTACCAAGATAAACTGTTACATTGGATATTGCATTTTCAACTCAACTTTGTGAAGCAAACCACTTAGTCATCCTCAAATCATGTGACCACTAGTAACAATATGATTGGCTAGATCAGTCATCCTCAAATCATGTGACCACTAGTACCAAGAGGATTGGTTAGAAAGAACAATACATATAAATGAATATTGTCGTTTATTTACATTATATGTATAATTTCTAAATATTACTACGGCATTCTTTATTGTACAAAATCATCCACGTGACTAATATTAAACACACCATTGGCTAACATCATTTAGACGAAGAGCACGTGACTAATATTGCACACACCATTGGCTTATATCATAACATAAGTGATACACGATAATAGTGAACAGAATGCAGCTCTTATGGGATAAACTTACAAAAGCATCTTAAAGCATCTAAAGCATCTGATTAAAAAATAACTTGATGTAAAGTGCAAGCAAGGAGTGGAACATTGAAAAACATTATTCCCGTGTACGGATGCAAGGTTTATTCCCGTATACGGATGCAAGGTTTAAACAAAACAAGTTTTAAGCATTATGGTTGAACTATCACGTGACTATGTAGCAATATGATTGGCTATCACGTGAATGACAATTATGGATATATTTATATACCAATTCTAACTAAAATTATAAAACCAAAATAAGAAAGTGTAAAAAATTATAAAACCAAAATAAGAAAGTGTAAAAAATTATAAAAATTAATACGAAGCATGTGCCATATTCAAATAAAATACAAAAAACCTTAAGCATGTGCCATATTCAAATAAAATACAAAAAACCTTAATCGAACACACGCATGATTCAGACGCATGATTCTGTTTTTTAAGGTTTTTTATAGATGTGTAACATTCCATTTTCAATTTATAATTCGTAAGAACAATTGGCGCCCTTTTCCAACCTATGCTTTTTCCAACATACGTTTTTGCCACGCCGACATGATACGACAACATGAAACTAATAATGGTGCAACAACATGATACGACAATATGATACGCCGACATATTACAACAACATGATACGACAATATGATACGCCGACATGGTACGACAACATGATAAGACAACATTAATACGCCGACATTAATCGACGATATGATACGACAACATGGAACTAACAATGGTGCAACAACATGATACGACAACATGATACAATACATATATGGCCGACGTTATTTTAATAAGGCCATACCAAACACATCAAAACAATACAACGGTAATATATGATAACCTTTGTGTATAACTTATATATTACTTTTTGAAGCCAAATGTATTTTTTCTTTTTTGTGGATGTTTGTGATTTATGGCCATGTATAGCTGATATCCTACACATTTCTTCTTCCTAATCATTTAAAGCGGTTACAAATAACTTTTAGACATGTAAAGAGTAGTTCGATCGTTTAATATGGTTGTAGATAATAACCTTTAGATATGCATGGAGTGGTTTCGTACTTTAATATGGTTATGCAGTTTATGGCTTTAGATACATGTTCGATTCATTGTTAATGTGGTTACAGTTAATGACTTTTAGACATGTAAAGGTTAATGTGGTTACAGTTAATGACTTTTAGACATGTAAAGAATTGTTTGATTCAAGTTGATTCATTTTTATTAATTTAACGTCATCGGTTTCAAATTTCCCTCCACTATCGATCGCATGCAAGGAAATAGTCGAGCCACCGTGCGTCGAGTCGCCAACTTTATTATTGATTGACGTGCCGTCGATTTCATCCATCTAAATGAAATGACGTAATTAAAGTGAAAGTGTTTTTGATTGGTGGAAAGGTGAAGCATGAAATATGATGGCTGACGTTAATAAGATCTCTAGATTCGTCGTAATAAAAATGCAAACAAATAAAACAACGAAGCTGTTAGCGCCCCAATCGTTACGCCACTTTCACTTTAATAGATAAACACGTGTTTTCAAATTTAATATTAAAACAATTATTATTGTTATATTTAGGAAGCCAAATGAAACTCGAGGTTAAAATATTAATAGTACTTTTTAATAGAAGTTAATTTTAAAAATTTTAAAGGTTTTAATTTTACTTTAAATTTAGCGCAACTTTTATATGTTAATTTTAAGATGGCTGATTTTATCATGAATCACGAACTTTAGAGACATATACTTTTCATGAATCACGAACTTTAGAGACATATACTTTCAACATTATACAGCTTTATTTATTACTACTTTTACGATATTAACATATCATAAACAAGCATACTCGTAACTAAACAATGACGTAGTAACAAGGTTTATCAAACTAACTTCATAAAAATGAAAGCAAAACCTTTAAAAGCATCAAGGAAAAAATACAACCTTGACTACGCAATGCTAGCCAACATCCGATATTGACTCTATAAAAGCATTTATTACATGACGAAAGATATTAAAGCATTGTTTACATGACGAAAGATATTAAAGCATTGTTTACATGATGAAGAATATTAAAGCATTGATTATATGACGAAAAATTCATCTTACCTGTAATTGCTGACTTTTTGTTGGTTTGAAATATTTAAACAAGACCGTTCCGATGATGTCCGGTAATAGGGCGATGACGATAATTATAACGGAAGCTCCCCAGAACATAGTTGCATCGAACAGAACGAATATGACGTCGTACAAGTCAAGGTCTAACTCCATGTCAAACCAATCTCGAAGAAACTCCCTGAAAAAAAAATTATTTTCGGATTATTATTTTCACTATTTTGAGTTGAATGTGCAAAAAAAATCTTGTACAAATTTGAATTTATGATAACAGTCGAGTTCTGTTGTTTTCGTGTAT
>JAYJMI010651046.1:0-14584 GCA_036873855.1 Sarsia tubulosa
ATCAGTATCGATTTTCTAGGAGGCATCCGCCAGGGCTTTCTTCTCCGACATCATAAGGTAAAAGAGGAAAGAAGTCCTGGGATCGAGGTTGCAAAATGAAGTTATTTTCATGCATTTAAGTCAAGTTCTACTCGATAGCTATGACTAACAGTGTAAAAGATGTATACTCGTTTCTTTCGAATTTTTAATCAAACTGAACTATTTTGATACTTACAAATTATATGTTTTGAAACACCAACGCGGGAGAAATTCCGCTAAGAAAAGCAACAACGTGAAATGCGATCGGTAACGCCTTTAACGTTAGTATTAATTTCAACGTTAACGTATGGGTGGAAGGGTGTATAACTTAACCCTATTCATGCTGGGACTTTGGAGGATTAAATTCACTTAAATTCAGAGGGGATGGATTCCGCAAAAGTTGTAATTTCGAAAAATGACGTCAGCAAAAAAGTCACATGATATAAAATATGATTTTCCGAATAGTTTCAATGCAATTAACGTTTTGTTAAAGTTTTAGAAAGATTGACTAAGTATTTAAAAACTAATGGCCATTTGAAATATGAAGGTAAAATATGGGAAAGTTAATACCATGGTTGGTTCTAATACCATACTATATAATTGTCTATTATAACATAAAGTTCCGGCCATTTTATTGTTGTGTTATAGGAAGGCACATGCTCCAGTATTTTTTAATATTGGTTTTTATAAAAAATAAATTAGATATTTGGATTCCTCGTCAAAACGTAAGCTTACATCAAAATTTTTATTAATTTTGGCAAACTGGAAAAAAAGTTGTAGCAATATAAAAACTGTGTTTTTTAATCAGTTTTTGCATATTAAAGCCTGGAAACTACCCTAGGGGGGTAAAAAAGTTTTTAAAGTTAAATCCTATAAAAGTTCTGGTTCTGGTTTGTTCTGGTTATCAAAATGTTATAAATCTTTGAGGCTAGGCTTATTCTTTGACGAGGATTTCGAATATCTCATTCATTTTTTCTGAAATTCAATTTCAAAAATCCATAATGGCGGATGCTTACGCTAAAGAGGTGTTTTTGAGTTTTTTCACAAAGTTTTTTTTTACTTTTACCTCAGCCTCGAGTGTCTTACAAATACATTTCTTACAAAAATATGTTCATATTTTAAAATACTAAATTTCACTACTGCACATTTCACGAAAGGAATATCGCTTGAATTTGTTTTAAGAAGGTTTAAAATATAGTTAATAATTAATTTAATAGACTTCTACAAAAGTTTCAGCTGTCGTAAGCTTAATTTCCACTGTAGTCATGTACATAGGTCATATAGATTTATATCATGAATAAACATTAGTATATTAATAGACTGTACTTTAGTGCACATACAGTATGTAGTACTAATATTTACTACAGTATTCTTTCAGCAATCTCAGAAAATAGTATTTTCAAACGTTTTAATTCTTTGGTCTTCTTGTGGGCAGCTATCCAAGTAGGAGCATGTGTATCATTTGATAACAGACACATAATATTACAATAACACAAATTGCAAATATCGTATAAAAAAGATTCTATATGAACACCGAATACAAAAATGTGATGAAAACTACTAAATTTGATCTTGGTTAAAAACACTCATACTCAAATCCTCAAATCCTCAAATCGACAACAACACCAAAATTCACCATGTCAGCTGCAAATAAGTATGTGGACTACAAATAGGGTCAAAATATCTGATGCTGCCTCTACATAAATGCTAAAATCAAACACTGCGCCTTATATCTTGAATAACCTGGCATGATTTTAAAATTTATACTATTAATCAAACATATTATAATTTTAAAAAATGAGTATAAATAGTTGATTAGCTTGAAAAAAAAATCTCCACAAAAAAGTTTGTTGTCAAAAGCGATTGTATTCCTATCAAAGCGAAATTTTTGAAAACACTTGTTATCCTCTAGCTCCAGTAATGTTTAGCAATTATTGTGTTAAAATATTAATCTAATGATTTGATCTCAATCTTATAAATAACGATCATCACCTTGAGTGGATTAATTTTTGTGTGAGTTCATTTTTGCAGAAGCTACATTTTGAACTTTTCGTGCGTCTCAATTTTCGCAGATGATTGATTCTTTTCTGTTTTTTAGTGTTAGTTGCCTAATATTGCAGGTAAGACAGGCGTGTGAATCCAAATCATTTGAGGTCGGAAATTTCTGGTATTTAAGATCGGCATTTGCCTTTTGCCTACCTGGATTGAAAAACCTGGTAAGAAAAGTAGGAAAAAAACATATTCGCAAGGACCAATTTTCGGAAAATACCAAAATCAGCGAAAACCGATAAAATTAATTTGCATGAAAATTAATCCATTGAAGTTATATAAAATTAAAAGAAGATCTTTCTTTTGCAACAAAAAAAAAACATTAATTGTAAAAAGATCAATTTTTATTTTTTTTATTTTGGATTGACTAAAAAAGAAACCAAGCTAGGTGGTCTTTTAGCAAGATTCATACAGGTTTATGCAAAAAAAAAAACAGAAAAAAAGGATCAAAACTTTCTAATTTGTCCGGAGTAAAACATAGATGCAGAAGAAAAACGTTTCTTTTAACAATATAAATAGAAAAATATAACAAATAACTTATAATAACTAAACACAGATATAGACTAGCTAAATATAAATTACAAATACAAACAGAAAATATGATTCGAAGAACACATGCTCCATGTTGTATTGAAAGAATGCAAAAGTTTATTTTCAGCCCATCTTTCATTTCTTTCATTTCTACGGCATTTTTTGTTTACATTTTTGCTAACGAGATTTTTCGAGTAATTTTAGCGAGTTACGGGTTTCGGTATTGTTGCTACTAAACTGTATTTTCAATGAAAGAGGTTTTTTATTTCCGTTTATTTTCTCTTGTAGAATATATATTAACAACTAAAAATGGAATCTAGAATGGTTAATATTATACTATTGTTAAAAAGTTAGCAAATAACATAATACTTTAACGAGATCAGTGATAATGTTTAACACGAGGGATAACAATGTATGTGCGAAAACCGTAATTCTAAATTTAGATGAAAAAGTTTTCTTTGTCAACAATTTTTTTAGCGAGACTAGCGATAATGGATAACATAACATTGAAGGGAATAAACAATGTATGTGCGAAAATCGCTGGTTAAAATAAAAAACAAAAATATAAGCAAAAGGAAAGTTTCTATGCATAAAATCTTATTTAGGGATTTTGATTATGAAAAGGAAAATTTACTATAAATATAATATTTTAGCAAGATTGGCGATAATGGCTAACAGAAAATTAAAGGATGTAACAATCTATGTGCAAAAATCTTATTTAGTGGTTTTGTTGTGAATACATCTAATGAATACATTGATGAAAGGGTTGATATGTTAGCTTTAGCTGAAACAAAAATAGATAGCTCGTTCCCTGGAAGTCAGTTCTATATTAAAGGTATGAAAAATCTTGATAGGCTAGACGTTACTAGTAAATCTGGAGGGCTTCTACTTTCAACTTTAAAAATCAAAGGGTATTACAAGCTAGTATCTATAGACCACCAAAACAACGAATATATTATTTTCTCTTCAATCTAACTGTTATGCTTGATTTCTACCTACAAACGTACGAAAAGCTCATTTTAATAGGTGACTTTAAGGAATCTTCTGAAATCATTACTATGAAAGATTTAGAAACACATACTTGTACTAATATAGTGAAGCATAAAACTTGCTATAAATCAGCAAGTGGTACATGTATTGATCTTATTCTAACCAGCGATACAAATCGACATAAACTTACTACAGTATTTGAAACGGGAATAAGCGTAAGCACTGTGTAATGATTTATACAATGTTAAAAACAAAAATAGAAAAAATAAACCATAAAGTCATAAAGTGACTACATAAACTTTAATAAAGAGAAGTTTTCTGATGAACTTTCATCGTATCTTGATAACGACGGTAATTTTTCGAGATTCCAAAAACAATTTGAATATATATTAGAGGCGCATGGGCCCCTTAAACAAAAACAAATGAGAGGAAATAATAAACCACGTGTTAGTGAAGGCATGCGGAAAGGAAATTACGAAAAGGTCGTATTTGAAGAATAGTTAAAACAACAGTAAAAATCCAAAATATTTTTACAACTACAAAAGTCAAAGAAACCTAGTTACTAAATTAAAAAAAAAATTAAAAAAAGAGTATTAATTCCTATTGAAATTTTGTAAACTGAAAGATTTCTACTTCAGTAGTATCCTGTGAAAATTTGAGCCTAATTCTATGTATAGTTTTTGAGATATTTGATTTTCATTGACAAATTTTGTTTTTAAATAAATCCTAAAAGAAAATCAAACAGCAATTCAGTTAGATTCAGTCACAACTAAATCTGTAGAGAAAGTGAAACTACTAGGAGTTGTTATAGACAACAAACTTACCTTTTCAAAGCATTTAAAAAACATGTGCAACTCATCGAGTTATAGAGTAAGAGCACTTACAGGAATAAGGAATTTTATAAACATCGAGCAGGCTAAATATCTTGCAAACGCTTTCATCATATCAAATTTTCGTTATTGCAATATTGTCTTGATGTTTTTAATAAAAAAGATAAACATTTGATAAACACTGTTCAAAAAAGAACATTAACATGTGTTTATCGAGAAAAAGACAGTCTTGTGGAGTTACTTATGACAATGACAGTTCAATTCATATAAGAAATATACAGAACTTAATGACAGTTATATATATATCACTAAACAATCTGAACCCCAGCTTCATATGGGAGTTGTTGTGTTATTCCTGACATTAACTGGTAGAATGTTTCCTACAAAGTGAATAACATCGTTATTTTCGGTTTTTTCAGAGGTTGTTTCCTCGTTGTTTCACTCAGTTTTATTCTACACTAAATGAAAATAAAACAAATTATTTTGAAATAAGTTAGGAAATATATATTAAAATAATACACAAATCTGTACTCAGTATCTATAATAATTTTACGTAAAAGATTATAAAGATAAGCTTGGATATTAATCCAAAAAATTTGTAAACAAACTATGGCAACCATCTTTACCGAAGTCAAATTTCGGAGAGGCTATGGCTAAATACTAACTGATTCAAGTACCGGATTCTTCAGTTATTCTTCAGTTATATAGGATCACGAAATGGATCACTTTATCAATCGGAAAGTAAGTGCTCATGTTAGGTCCGAAATTAACTTGCACATTTTTATATGACAAAAAAAAACCCCTAAAGTTTTTAAACGATTTTATTTAACTCCATATTACGAATTTCACGTGGTTTAAATTTAGTTTAAATAAATGTAAGTGACGAATAAGCATGTATAGACAGTAATTTAATTTTATATTTAAAGCTTACAAAGTTCCTTATTTAGTGATTTTATCGATTTGTTTATGTAATTTTTAGTGCCTTTTTGTAATTATTACAAAGCGATAGAGATAACCAACGTACACCTTATTAAACTATAATATCAACGGTATTTGTTTTCCCTATACATGCTCCGATCGTTTTTATGAAACTTAAAAAAAATCATTTTGCAATGCATGGTTTAATCAGTATATATTCAAAATTTTCAACAAATGAGAAGATTTTGTAATATTCTAAATATTAAATTATAAAGAAAATATAAAAAAAGTTAATACGTTGTCTTGGAATCATAAGAAGAGGCAAAACAATTAGAGGACCCACGAAAGCAGAAAACATGCCAAATTAGCTTTAAATGCCATAAAAACCCAACAAGACAAGCCCTTCTTGTTGTTTGTGTGTGAAAATGTTAAGAGAATCGTCAAATTGTTAAACCAAGGTAACATGCGATACTTTAATATGAATGCTGGCCTGTATGTATCAACAAAACTTTGGAAGAGTAACCTAGCTAAAGGAAAATATGCCGTTCTCGGGTTTCGCCCGCCATAGTTTTTGGAGGGCAGATTTTAATTAATACGCTCAAAATGCGTATTTTTTTGCTGTGGCTTCAAAACTACTACACGAATTTTTTTGAAACTTTACAGATATTTAGTCTAATATGCGACTGAAATTTTGGCAATATTTCATGACTTAAAAATGTTTTGTTCTCTATATAATGACAAAATGTGCTACGAAGCCACCTAGGGAGTGTTTTTTTCTAAGATTAAGTGAAACTTGATCAAAGTACAAAATATTGAAATGAATCGACAATATCAAAAACGTAATATAAAATTTTACTTAATTTTAGTCAAAAATACTGTCTAGGTGGCTTCATAGCATATTTTGGTCAATAGTGCCTTTTTTTAGTCAATGTACAGAGAACAAAAAACTTTTAAGTCATGAAATTTTGACATAATATTCGTTATGTTAAGTATCTGTAAAATTTCAAAAAAATTAGCCAAGTAGGTTTGAAGCGGAAGCAAGAAAAGTCATATTTTTAGCACCCGCCATTAGAATCTGTACTCCAATACAAAAAGTCGGGCGAAACCCAAGAACGACGTATGCACTCAAGGCGGCAGAACAGGCTGACTACTACAGTTCAATTTTTTGTTTCAAGTTAAGAAAATTTCATATAGATTTGAATAGAAAAAAGTACTTACTTGACTGCCCGATGTTTGCACTATCGCATTTTATCTGTGGTTTACTCGTTGCTAGTCTATGTGATAAAAAATGGAAGCAAACCACAGACTGTCTGAAAATTAAACTTTATGTAAAGTGAATCTTTTTTATGAATCTTAATAAATTTATCGTGAATCACATGACTTTTAGCGAATCATATTTGATTATACTTATCACGTGATAACAACAGTTTGTAAACAATGTACATCACAACTGAAAAGTAAAGCAAAATTGAAAAAAAATAAAATAAAACGGTCCTAGATATTTCTTGCATCTTTCTTTTCCTTATTAAATTTTAAAAATACAGCAAGAAATAAACAAGATATAAAGTTTTATCGAAAAATGATGCGGAAAATAAGATTTCTGTTAACTGTTTGAATTACTGATTTAAGAGAAAATAAACGCGTCGCAAACCTTACTTTAGAACACTGCCTTGCTCGAAAGAGTAAAAGAACTTTTCAAAGATTTCCCATGATTAGAAAGATTACCGCATTTTTTTTTTCGTTTTGTTAACAATTATCGCCCTGAATAGCCAAGGTGTCGCAAGTCATTTCAATTTCTATGCGGGCTTTAGCATATCGTTATAGAAATAATTTGTCGGTATATAAGTTAAATAGTTTATGTTATTTCAAGAATGTTTAAAATTATAAATATGTTGTTAGGACCGGTTGCTAAAAACCGATCTACCAAGTGGTTTTTTTTTTAAATGTTTTTTTTTTAAATGGTCAGAACTAACGTTAACGGTCAGAACAGAGAGCTTGAATCGAACAGAAACATGATATTTAACTCTCAGTTTTGAATTTTATAAGGGTTTCTTGATAAAATCTATGTCTGTAGTTCGATTATATGAAAAACTATTTTATGAAAAACTAATATATCGATATATTGCTCAAAGTACAATAACATATAGCCTTAACCATACGAAGTTATCATTTATTTGTAAAGTTTTACTCACTAAAAACAGAAATATCGACGTTCTTATAAAAAAGTACAGCAAGCGATATCTACAAATCTATTTTTGATTTTTATTATCAGGATTTGCATATTATATTATGCCGTCCCTAACATTTTGACGACGTCGGCAAAACGTCAAATTGTTGTTATATTTTCGAAAGTTCTTTGGCAGTTTTAGATAAAATTACAGATTAATACAGAATAGGGTTAAAGTTATTTATTTATGTTATACACGAAGCCACGGTTGAGAGAGGCACGGGAGAGTTTGCTAAATTTTCAAGCACATTATAGATGATTTTAGCATCCCAAGCAAGAAGACATCAGTCAAAATGACTTGCCTTATGATCATACTTTAATTTCTTAGTAGAAAAATACCTAAAAATACCTGTAATACCTTCCACTATACACTCTTCCCTAATATGTACTAGTAATCACATGTTCAAAAGGAAATTTGAGATAAACCATTTATTTATCCAAATTTCCACGGCAGAAAACATGTGATTCCTGGTTAATCACATCAATATAAGCTAGAGGACAAAAAGCATACTTCATATTGAAAGCAAAACATAGTACATAGCAAAACTTATAAAACATTTCCATATTTCAGCTTGTCATCAAAAATTTGAACACGATAAAAAACATCATGTTATTTATATTTTATTTTATTTCATTCTTTCTTTTTATACATTTTTACCTTGAAAAGAATATTATTACTGCATGTTCAAACAAAAAATCTAAATAAAGATATAGTTCGAAAGCGAACATTTTAACACACCATTTGAATTTGACGTTCAAAAGTTAAGAAGCAGCCGCCTGATATTTTCGCACTTTTATTCATGGGGAGCTTTAGCGATATATGTTTAAAACCGTCTTTGTGCTTCGTTTACGCAGAAATGAACAGGCGCCAAAAAAATCTTTATTCAATATTTGTTAATTTATTTTAAAAGGCGCCAAAAAAATCTTTATTAAGTGTGATTAAGTATATTTAAGTATGACTAACTGAGATCACGTTGGATTAAGTGTATAATTAGGTATTATAATGTGTAATTAAGTGGGATTAAGTTAAATCAAGTGAGATTAAGTGGGATTAAATGAGACTAAGTGTAGTTAAGTGAGATTAAGCTGAATTAAGTGAGATTAAGTGCAATTAAGGTTTCTTAAGTGAACAATCATCAAGCAAAAAAATTACTGTTCGATAAGTTTAATTAATTTTAAGAGGCGCCAAATATTCTTTACTCGATACTCTTTAAAACAATGAAAAAATCTTTATTCGATATCTTCTAGTAATTACTTGGCTCCCCATGTTCCAACAGTCAGGCTTCTTGTTATATATATAGTATGCAGCTTTTCTAAAAATTTGTCAAAGGACAGTGTCAAAATTTTTAGCATTTAAAATGGAAAAAAATTAAATCGGCTATAACTTTTTTTTTGATTCTTTTATTTTTTTTGTAATATGTGACCTCATAAAATGATCTTCTTATGCAATTTTTGTAAAAACCAGAAGATATGTTTTACATTTAACCTTTACCTACCTTGTGTTAAAATTTTAAATTTACTGCTTAATTAAAACGATGATTTCATGAAAATCCAGGGTTTAGATTTGTCATTGAAAAGAAGTTTTCTTCATTTTGTTTAATAAGGGTTGGGTCACACCTGTGCAAAATTTTATGACCCGCCATTTGTATTAGACAATTTACTGGGATAAAAAGGGGGAAGTACGAATCAGCCCTTCCCCGGTACTGAGGAGCTCCAAAAAGCCCGTTAATAGAACCCTACCAAAACTAAAAAACAATAATAAATTGTAACTATTCATGCCACTGCAAACATACAATAATTGAACAAGGTTAAAGGTACTTACTTACTCATATACTTTGGCCACAAAAATAATCCCTATTGAAGTTTTGTGAACTGAAAGATTTCCACTCTTTTAGTATCCTGTGAAAATTTAAGCAGAATTCTATTTTTAGTTGTTGAGATATTTGAATTTCAAATCCGCTAAACAAAACAAAGCAATAGGCAGATTAAAATTTTTAAAGCTTAGAGTTACTATACTTATAATCGGCTGAATCAATTGAGGCGATTTTAACAGATTTATTAACTTCCAACTCCTCTTTACAAATACATCAATTTCAATTTAGGTTGCATAAAACAATAATAGTTGTTTTGTAGTAGTTATGTTATATTCACTATATAATATACTTTTATTACACTTTACTTTTTTCTTTTCGCATATTTGTTCAACATCAACATGTCTAAAAAAATAATTAAAAAACATATAGTGAAAAGCTACTGGTAGAAGTACTGTTTAAAAAGCTCTATAGCTCTTTCATTTGCGTCTAATTATTAAAACTGTAGTAAAAATACTATAATGTATAAAATGTAACTTTTTATAGAGTAAATGGTTATACTTTAATTTTGTTTCCACAGCATGAAAAAGAAATTATTTTTTTTTACCGTTTCTAGCAAAAGTTCTTTTGGATCTTTTCAACATCCATCGCGCTTAATCCAGTAGCTGTACCGATCTTATCTTGGAATGATGCGTCTTTCGTCATAATGGTGACTTTACCATTTTTACTGAAAGCTTTTTTGCCATAATGCAAAACACTTAAATAATCGTAATCTGTCACTTTGTTCATTGCGCCGTTGGAAATTCTGAAGTTGTGTCGAGAATCTAGAAAAATGATTATAAAATATAAATATGTTGATTTGAGCACATAGTTTAATGATAAACAAAATTACAAGATGCGTATTCATTTTCGATTAGACAAAAGAGATGTAAGTTTTTCTCTAAAATATGTCTACCCTGTGGACACGTGACGATATTTAGACGTCCATTGTACGTTCAAAAAGCGTACCATACCCCTACTGAACGTACAATAAACGTTCAAAACACGCCCTGTGTCCACTGGGATACATTAGTATAACGAAGAATTAATATATTCTTATATAATATAACGCAGTTCTTAGGTACTCTGAAGAGATGTATTCGGAATAAAAAACTTGAAAATCCCTAAAGATGTTTTGAAAAAAACACATTTTCGATTAAAAAAATATTGAACTGTTCGTATAGGTTTGTTGGAAGAAACCTTTAAAGTATTAAATAACTGCAAATTTAGTTTAAACACGAGATTAAGAAATGTCAATATTAGACTTACTTGGTGGTATATTATCAAATTTAATTGTAACAAATTGATCACGATCCGATCTTCCAATTTCTTGACCAAATCCTAAATTTAAAAATACAAGAGTCAAAATATTAATATTAACTGTATCAAAAACTTACTTAGAAAATATTTTGGTAATATAAATTTGTATCATGCTTTACATATATTGCTTTACTTTATTTAAAAATAGCTGGTAAGGGTAAAACGTAATTTAAAACTTAATACTTAATGTAGGTAAAAAACTATTCCCTTTCATTATTTTTTTCTGTGATTTTTTAAATCCTGGCGTAGAAATCAATTGATTTCGTTTAAAAACCGAGACTGTGATATCATGTTTTACTATAGCCTACGAATAAAGACAACGCTTGGCCTATGCACATTCGCAAGAAAATCTGGGAAGAAGACTGGGAACAAGTACCGTTTACTAAAATAATTTATCGTGACCATAAGAAAGGCTGTAAATTATAGTACTAATGCGCATGCGTTTTGGAAATTCCGAAATGGCTTAGAAACTATTATTATGCAATTGTTCGTAGTCCCTGGAAAGACAAGGTTTTCGTAAAGGGTCTATATTATTGTAGGCTAGTATTGCTATTATTTTTCAGTTAGTTGAGTTTAATTTAGAGTGATCTTTCTAAAACTGCGAACTTAAACTTCTTCAAGAACCTTCCTACAAAAATACTCCTATGTATATTACCTAAGGCATGCATGAGTTCCTTTTGAATGATTTGTTGATGTAAACAGTATGCTGATAAAACAACGTTGTTGCCACGTCTTTGAGCGCCAAGGTGGGAATAACATCTATATAAATAAATATAATATATTAATTTTGACAGTTATAATATTTATTAATTTTGTAAATATCTTTTGTAAACATTTTTAATATTATTTTGTTTAAAACATTAGTTTCAAATAATAGAAATGTTTCCTTGCCTTTAAATAAATTTATTTTATAAATTATTTTTAGTATGATTTTGGCTAAAAAATGAATCTTCGCTGAAGATTTCAGAGATGGAAGATTTCAAGAAAGATAACAAGAAGTTACTTTTACAGAGAATTTTGTTTTGACAATAAGAAAGACCGTAAATTCTAGTGCTAATGCGCATGCGTTTGCTTAGAAGTAGTTATTGTGCGAATGTTCATAGACCCTAGAAAATCGCGTTTTTCGTTAAGGGTCTATATCGTAAGCTAATGTAATAGTGACTTGATTTCAGAGAAACACCAACAATAAGGCCTATTGAAATACTAATAATAGAGTAAGTCAGTATAACAGTTGTGATCTAAATAAGTTATTTCAGCCTTCTAAACTAAGTAAAAATCAACTTTAATAAATATAATAAAACTGGTATATACGCATGAGTTGTGCCGGGAATCATCGTATTGCTTGAAGTTGCTTGAAGTTGAATTTCCAAAAGTAGAAACATTTCAATTTACCTTGTTAGGTGTTAGAACATTTAGACATTCGTAAATATTTTCATAAGTAGTGGTGGGAAAATTTTTGAGATGTCTAAAATACTAAGTTGTTACAAAGTTATAAACTCATAAAAACTCAACATTACCCGTGTCCACTTTTGAAGTTGATAAATGGGACAGATGCAATTTTATCTTCTGTGAAAGTTAAACATGTTTTTGATGACACAGCAGAAAGTGCAGATACGATTTTTCCTTTAGCACTAGCATCTAAAAAAAATATGGTTGAGAAATAAATGTTCTACATGAGATTCGGCCTCACTTTTACTTTTGTATTTATGTCTTTTGTATTTATGTATTATACACATTCTCTATAAGATTTTAGCATATGATATCATCAAAAAAAATAAGACATCATCCACATAATTTTGCTACCATTTCGTTCATTAAGGGATGGGATCATAACTGTGCTAATTTTTTTGACTCCGCCATTTGTATTTACTGAGATCAAGAGCGTGCATACTCAGCCCTTTACCGTTACTAAGGCCTTCCACTGGTACGAAGTTAATAAAAAAGCCCGGAAATTACTATTGAGTTATAATTATTCTATTTTTATTCAGTTTCAAGATTCATTTAAGTATCAGTATTTTCTTTGAAAATTAGATGTTTTTATATGAGCAGTTAACTATTATGCGGAATTTTTTATTCGATCTAAGAAATCAAATATTGAAAAATAAAGAAAATTATATTTAGTTTTACAGAATAGTAGCTTACTGATACTTGATGAATCACGAAATTAATCTAAAATAAAAAAAAATTATAGAAATTAAGAATTTACCCATTCCTGTAAACTTGTACTTGATTTCTTTACCAAATTTTAATGCAGACACTAAACGAAAATGCAAACAACAATTATATAGAAGCGCCTGAAAAATGTCCTAGTTGTAAATACAAGTATTCTGAAGTTGTGAAATTATAGTTAAACCAATGTAAGTTTATGATAAACGCAAGAAATTTAATTTAAGGGGAAAACTACAAGTTGTCTAGGTTGGCTGCTGTTTATACATCCTTTTATGGTGGAACCAAAATAAGGTTATACGTTATCAAAATATCTTTCTGCGTATTAGCAAACTATTTCCCTCGGAGAATGTCATGGAATCTTATCCTGCTTATAAAACTATAAATCATAGATTTTCAATGAAAAAAATAAATAACATAACATTACCAAAAAATGCTTATATTCTCACCTGCAGTGAAAGCAAGTATGCATGCTAATAAAACCTTCATTTTGTTAATTATGCAGTCTAGTTGCTTCAATATTCTACGATAATTTCAACTCGAATGTTTTAAAAACAAAAAATAAATCTTTATATAGGGAAGAGAGGAAATGGTATTAAGGGTGGTAAAAAAACAAGAAGAAATCCATTTGTGCCTCTTATTTACCCCCTGATTTTTTTTAACCCACTCAGTTTGCTTTTATTCTGATCAAACAATAACTTAAGAAAGTTTACATTGATCAAAGTGTATCATTATCTTTAATCAATTCAATTTTAATAATTGAATTTTTTTGTTTAACCAACTTTCCAGATGAATTTCAAATCAATGTATTCATTATTCTAAATTAAAAAATTAAACTTTTCACTGCAGCTTTCTAAACAAAGCCATTTTGAGGTTATGAATACATGGAATTAATTTTTTGCTTAAAATAAGAATTTCAAATTCTTGATAAGAATCCCCTTTTTTCTGTGCATAATGTTATTGGAAATTCGGTAAGTTTTGTAAAATAAAGAATAATTCATGAATTAAATAATTCATTTTTCACCTTTTATAAGTATTGGTAAACTATATATAATGTGTAAGCGAAAACTGAGTAAATTATTATTAATTGGTCTTATACTTTATTACTTTGTTTGGCTATTACAATAACGAAACAAGTCATTAAGAGAACTATTTTATAAATAACCAAATTTAGTTCACCAAAACCGTGGTGCTATTTAAAACAAGGATTATCAGATATTTTTTTAGTTGTTTATTTTCCCTTAAGCTCAAATCTCACTTAATGAGGTAAGGCTTATGTTGCGAAGATCGTAAGCCTTAACACAGCTTTAAGTATTTTGCTAAAGTAAACAACTAACATTGTTATAAAGTATTTGATAATTCCTGTAACATTTAAAATTTGTGATCTTAGTAGCATCAAGAAAATTTTATATAATAAGGAATTATAATAAACTACTTCTTTTGTACATAGCGTGTTGAAATCACTGTTCTGGTTCTCCAATGTAGATAGTACTCATAAAATAATTAATAACTAACTGCACTTCAGGTACCATTAGAATTTGTAAAGAATTTGATTTTTTGCATTGCAATTCTACGAATATTACTATAAATGGTATTAAAGATCTACAAAAGCAAGAAAATTATAAGAAGGAATCATATGTTAAATTAGCATACATATTTCTTTTTGTTAAAGGTGTCATTTTTTA
>JAYJMI010652157.1:0-14577 GCA_036873855.1 Sarsia tubulosa
TGGAGCCTTAAATACTTCAGAACCCTAGTAGGTAACACCGGCCTTGGTCCCTTCTGGAAATACGGTCTGAGACTGTTGGTTGGTCAACCAAGTAAAATATCAAACTTACTTACTTAAAACGGGCCAAAATATTATCGCCTGACACTTTTCTCAGGATTTGTAATTTTTTTTGTTAAATAATGATAATTTTTTTGATGTAAGAAAATTCTTATTTTACTTAAAGAGCTAATATCTGATGAAATGCATTGCACGGTTTGTGTTCAAAATTTTGGTTAGCTAGAATTTCAACTTTACTTTTACGCTTAGTAGAAGTAAACAAATCAGACGCAATGCATTACATCAGATATTGGCTCTTTAATTGTGATAAAAAGAGCCAAAATGGACTAATGGGTCCACATTTCTCTATAATGAAAAAAAATAATTGTATTTCATTTTCTAGCTTGTTTTATTGTGTACTTTTGCGCAGGGAAAAATAGAATCAATGGGAAGGGAAGCGGTGGCTATTTGAAGTAATTTAAACCATTTACTTTCCAAATGATATTTACCATCGGTAAAAAAAGTTTATCTGTATAATACAACTTAATGTTGCTTGCCTTCGTTGGCCTTTGAAAATCAACAATTTTTTACATGTGATTTATTGACTGATCAAAAGATTAAAATCTTTAAAATATCACCAACTTTAAGTAGCTCTAATCATTAAAATGTTCTTAATTTGTTAAATAAAGTTGTAGTACAGAAGCTCTCAGTCATATGAAATTACTATTTTTGTTTTCGTGCAACAAATTTAAGATTATACATTTTTAAAACATATTTTTTGAATATGTTTGTTAAAAATGTGTTTGTTAAAAGGTTAAAAATTGAATGTTTTTACTTTACAGATTATAGAGTGCCCTTAAAAAGACAATAAAAGAAATTTGATTATACTGTACTGTAAAAAAAGTCTTATGAAACATCAACAAATTTACTCATCTTTCAATTAACAAATTTTCTCATCTTTCAAATCTAAATTTAGGTTATCTAGTGTCTGCTCATTTGCATTATTAGGCTCAGTTTCAAATACTTTATTTACATTTTTTAATGATTATAGTAATTAGTACAACATATTGAATGATAATTAATGTACTTTTCAAATATGCTCAAATGCTGACATAGTCAGCTTTCTTGAAATCTTATAGTATACCACAAAGCAGGACTAGAATATAGACAGGGGTCAACTAGTAGTCATCCTTGAAGTTATAATTTTGTTGATAGTTCCAATACTAATTTTTCCTTGTTAACAAATTTTTCAAGGTCGAAACCTTCTGTATTGACTGTAATAAGATGAAATTGTATTATTTTTAACATTTTAACTTCGTTTAGAGGTTAACAAAAATGATATGCTGCTGTAAGATGTTCCCCTGTTAAAAGAAAAATGCCATTCAAGAAAAAAGCATCACCAAGGAGTGGTGTAGACGAAACACCGTTAATGGAAGTAAACAATAACTCTGATGTGCATGTTGATATTTTACCTGTTGATGTTACTTCTGATACTGAAGGTGACGAAACACACAACCAACCCCTCAAAACACGTGATATCACCTTATGGATTTCTGATGCTATTATATTACTCATTGAACATTTACAATATTATGCTATAATATTAGCTCTATCAGAACATTGGGGTTGGCCCATTAGTTGGGTAAATGCAACAGCTTTCACGTTGATCTTTAATATTGATATTTGGGAGTTTCGTAAAGTCGAAAGTGGAGCTTTTAATCATTCACGTACTTCGTTTATCGATACAACTAAAATTGGATTTAACTACATGTCATATTTAGCAGCATGGGGTATTATGCTATGTATTATTGGCGTCACATTCGGTGTGATTTATTACCGGTGGATGAAACGCCGACCGCTTTATTTGTTAATACTTGTTGCCAGATGGAAACGTGTAATGTTTCTTGTATTTCAGTTTATAGCTATCCCATTTGGTGTTGCTGCTGCTAGAACATTTCACTGTCGAAAAAATATTGTACTAAATGTTGATGTTATGGATGTACAGAACGAATATGAATGTTATTCTGCAACCCATGTGGTTTTAATGATACTTGTCAGTGCGGTATTTCTTGGTTTGTTTATATTCTACCCGCTCATCTTACGATATTGGGTTCAGCTACAGGTGTTTTCAGGGGATCCAGTTCGACACGAAGGTTATTTACAATTAAAAGAAGCTGAATATGAGCAAGGTTTAGATACCTCATGGTATATTAATCAATACCATTTATTCTCTTCCTTTAATCGTTTTTGGATTTATTACAATCCTTTAAAGTTCTTTTTTAAGTTTCTTCTTGTTGCTGCATTTGCATTATCAATCCAATCCACGTTTTGGTCATCTGCAAGTATCACTATACTGTTTGCACTGGCGAGTTTCTTAACCATTATCAAGCGACCGTTCCGTGTGACATGTTTTAATTACATGTTAGCCTATAATCATTTCATCATAGCTGCTAATGCGTTGATTGGTAATTTTATGGTACGCCCTCCATGGGAAGATCCAAATAAGTTTCAAATTGTTGCTTTTTTGAGACCACCATCAATCTCAAATATTCTCATGGCAATTAATTTATCATGGCTCATATTTTCATGTTTGTGGATCTTTTATTTAATGATTTTGAATAATGGAGGACTAAGAAGAAATGAACGTATTTGGCCTCGCTTATCTTATGAATCATCCAATAAAATAGGAGAAGACACAAAAAAATATTTAAAGGCAGCATTAAAGGCTCGAGTAATACTTGAAAAAGCTCTCTCGGCAATTCCCCTTTTCGCACCGATTCATGAACTAGCGCACCAAATCAAAGTGATCAATGCTTACTGTAGGGAAGCAGAGTACATAGAGGACCCTACTCATGATACCTTATGGGATTTATTAGATGAACTTATAGAAGCCCATAATGCATTGATGAAAGTTTCAGTATTTGGTATGTCAGGGAAAAGTTCTGTTAAAGAAACATCAGAAGAATTCATCAAATTAATGCCAAGTTTCCGAAAGCGATTAAAGCAAAGAGAATATGATTTTATATTAGTATCACCAGTGAAACGTCGCTTATTATTAAAGATGTTTATATTGAGCACATTTATTAACAACAAACGTAAACTACAATCACATGGTGACGAAGTAGCTAATAAACTTCAAGAAGCTTTGTTGTTATTTGATTCAAAATCTCTTGATGATTCTGAAACTGGTTTTAATTCATCAGGTCCATCTAGTCGTGCTATATCACAGTCACAGTTCTCAAGTAGACCAGAAACCAGTATGACCAGCTTTTTAGCTGAAGTTGATCGAGTTGTACCACCTCTTCAAAGACCTTATTCTCAAGAAAGTCATTTGAGTCAAGCAAGCTTAACCTCACCACATTCAAGTAAGAAATCGGCTGATCGGAGTAAAAGACCCCCAAAGTTATCTTTTGGCAAAAAGGTAATATATTTTTCTTTCTTTGGTTGATTCGGATTTGTTTTAAAATTTTTTTTGGAAGCTCATAGACATATTATTGTATATCTATAATATTACATTTGATACGTTGTTGGGGCATTGTTCTCAATTTAATTATGGTCAATAGGTCAAAATTTATGACGTAACACAGCTATTTCTCGAACCGTTTATCAGTTTGCGCTTATTTTTTGCATGAAAGTAAAGTGTCATAGATGAAGAAAAACGACAGAAACTGCTTTTTTAGATAAAAAACTGTTTCCATGGTAAAAGGTCAAATTTTGTAAATCTCAAGATATTGTCATTATTTGTCATCTTTATGACAAGTAATATATATCGGGAGTCCACTGGTAATTCATCCCTTGTTTTATTCATATTCATCAATTTAAAAAAAGTTAAATGATTAATTTATTTAGAATGAAGCATTTCAAAACGACCGTCCAAACACAGCACCACTTTCACCGTTAATGGAGAATCCAGCTTTCGACTTTGACTCTCGACCTGGCACTGCACCTAGCAGTTCAACTACAGATCTTCGAAATCGTAAGTTACTGCAAATTCTGTTAAAGTATAAGCTATTATAAGTAGTTTCACTGCAAGAATATATTCCTTTTCAAAAATATGTTTATTAAGAAAAAATCTAATTTAAATAATTGGACCCCTGGCTTTTTCTAAAGATTTTTTCATTAACTTTTTCTGATTTTTTACATAAAGTTAGTTTTCAATAGATTATCCAAATTGACTGAGACGCAAGTTTCAAAACAATTCTTGTTTACCTGCAACGATGAACAAAGGAAATATCTCATTATATGGGTAAACAATATTTTCGCAGTGTTTTGTAAGAGTTATAGATGGGATTAGAGAATGACTAATAAATTCAGTTGGGTAATGAAACTTTTTTGTTTCCTTTTAAATTCATTTATGTGGATTAAAAAAAATTGTAAGTGCATAAGTTCAAAAATTATACAAAAAAATTATTAAATCAATATTTTAAATGTCTTCTATAATAATCTGCAACTTTTAATATCTAAGATGTTTTAGAGTTTTTCTAAAATTCTTAGTTTAAAAGATCTAACTTTAATAACGTGCAATGCGTGTGATTTTCCTCCAAAGCAATATCGTTTGTAATTATGTTGAAATGTCGGTATAATTGTTGTAATGTCGGTATAATTATAGGTTCTACGTCGTCGTCATCAAATCTACCTGGCGATATGAATGCATTTGACAACTAAATTGTTTTGACGACTAAATGGTTTGACGACTAAATGGTTTTGTCGTCTAAATGGGTTTGACAGCTAAATGATTTGACCGCTAAATGGTTTTGACGACTAAAATAATGGTTTTGACGGCTAAATGGGTTTGACAGCTAAATGATTTGACAACTAAATGGGTTTGACGACTAAATGGGTTTGACAGCTAAATGATTTGACGGCTAAATGGTTTTGGCGACTAGTTGTCAAGTCAAGATACGTACTTCAAGATGTGGTACAGATTATTTATAAAATAGTGGTGGTTGTAGTCATGGTAACAGTTGTGTAGTGCGCGTAATAAGTGCGCGTTTACGTTTGAGCAGAAAACTAATCTTTAGCTTCTAGGTGTTTAAGATGAAATATTTATACTTGACGAGCGTGCTCTTTTCGCTGTTCGATCACAAAGAAGTATTTTAAATAGCTGTTGTAAAAATGATTTGAACTTTGCCAAACTTACAGGTCAAGCATAAAAAGAACGATTTATGTATAATTCTTTTATATAAATATAAACGAGGAATATTTAACTGTTATGATAAAGTTTTTACGTTATGACAAAGTTCTTTTTATTTGGGTCCATTCGCCGTTCTGTTTAGAATTGACGAAATTAGAATATAATTAACTAGAGATACAAAATGAAACTACTCAAACTTTTTAGCATTTTTTATATTATGACCGGCGATTCAAGTTTGCACCAATTACGACCTGTATGGCTTAATTCTATAAAGCGATCACCGTAGCATAAGAAAAATAACCAAGTTATATAGTAATTTATTTGTATTTTTGTAAAAGATATTTAAGTAAAGAGGTGATTCCTATGCTAGTGTATATGATGATAGTATATTTGTAGAAATAAATGTAATATATTGATCAAGTAGATAATACGTTGAGGGGATTAATTTCGTAAGCATTAAATTTTGCGAAATTTCGCGAGTTTTGGCCGAACTTGCGAGATTTTGTGCTCGCGAAATACGCTTTTTTCGCACTTTACTTGCATTTAGGTCAATTAACCCTTAAAATACAGTAAAAGTTGAGTCAATTCGCGAAAATTAATGCTCGCGAAATGTAACTTTTTTCGACTCGCGAAAATTAATCCCCTTAAGGTAAAATATTTCGGATTTTTTACTTTAATAGAACAAACTTTTGAAACTTTCGCAACCTTTTCAAAGTTTTTGACTTTTTTTCTGTTAGACTAAACCACAAAAGTTTCGCTTAGCAAAAATTTCTTAAACTAAAGTAACATGTTAAAAGTTTGTTTGCCTTTAAGTGAATGTGTCGTGTAACAAGTTAAATATTTTTAATTCTTCAAAAAAGTAAACAAATTGATAAAATTTCGTGTTTTAGTATTTGAGTGGTTTGCAATTTCACTGAAGAATTTCATAGTTAGGATTTACGCTGAAGTTTATTTCGGTATTCTTTTAGTTTTTCAGTTGCAAGTTATGCTAACAGTCTACCCTGTGCCGGCAAATTAACACGAAGTAAAAAAGTAAAAAGTCAATACGCGAAAAATGATCCGTTAGAAATTCACAGAATTTGTCGTCTAGAAAATTTGTCCACGCAAAGATTAATCCACTATTAAGATATTTAATTTTCTAGGGAAATAAAAACTTTTGTTATAGTCTAATTAAGCGGATATAATGGTGATTTTTATATTAAGGTATTTATAAATTTGTAACATATCAAGTGTAATTTATATTTTTGATTGCTGCACTATATTTCTTCTATATTTCTTTTATGTCTTCTTATGAAATCTTATGAAATCTTCTTGTTGTTATATCATTTTTTTACTCGTTATATAGTATTGTCATATTAGAATTTGACCGGAAAAAAAATGCAATAGTAACAAATTTGGTACCAAAATAAGCGCAACTTCATGAACATATCCAAAGTCCTCTGAAAACCATCTTGAGCAAAAAAGTTTATCTCCGAAAACGTAGTTTTTTTAGCACCCGCTTCACCTAAACCTAAAAAACCTAAAATTTCAAACTCTTATACCATTAGAAAGCTCTTGAAAAACTGTTACAAGAGACGAGTTTAGTAGATTTCTGTACATATTTGGAGAAAAAAGGACCCAAAGTTAGTCATTTTTCTTATTTCGTCCAAAAACTCAATGTTTGAGGTCTTTTTCACAAATTCTGTCCAGGTAATGACTAAACTCGTTTAAATGTCTTTTATATAGTTTTTCAAGAGCTTTTCAACGGTATAACTCATTTTTTAAAAAAATGACATTGAAATTTTATGTTTTCAGGTTTAGGTGAAAGGCATGCTAAAAAAATAAGCTTTTGACGACAATTTTTTTTACTCTATAGATATTCAAAGGATTATTGATGTTTTTTATTGTTTAAAGTATTACGCTTACTTTGCACCAAATTTGTTACTATTGCATTTTTTTCCAGCTTATACGTGCTTTTAGACTAATATGACCATACTAATAAGGCAACTACTTTTGATGTAAAGTGAAAAGTTTGTACATCTAAAGCAAGGTTAATCTAACCTGAGTACAAACTCTACGCACCGTAAACGGTATAGAAAACCCTGTTTTCGTGTCTGTGGTTCAGGCTAGGTTAATCCAAAGCAGAGTAAAAAATACCAATTTCGTTTAAATGGTTTAAAATAAAATTAGTTTTATGACTTAGCTGAAAAGATGCTGGCGTCAGAAAACCTATAATTTAAATTGAAAAGTATCTCCTTTTTTTGTTTGAATTACAATTGTTAGTATTTCCATAGTCACAAGAAAATGCATAGTCTAGAAACTTTCTCAAAAATATGTTATTGCTAGCTAACTTGAGGTCGTTAAGCTTCTTTTGAAAATCTTTGTTTTGAAGTTCTAGCTACTTTTAATGACTTAACAGGGTCCCTTAGCAGTATTAAAAAATTGTTAAACTAAGACATTTTATTTACGAGAGTGCACAGAGGAGAAAGCAAAAAGGTCAGTACCAAAAGTCGTAAAAAGTCAAAAAATGTGAAAGTGTTAGAATAACACTAGGGCCCAGAAACAAAAAAAGTAGAGCTTAATCTTGATTTTTTTCTGAGATTAGGCTGTGATACATAGGAAATAGGCACAAATTTGACCAAAAAGCTGTGTTTTGAGGGATAGCCTAATGAGGCATATTTAGGTGGCTTGGGAGTAGTAAAGTGAATTATTTTAGTACAACTAGTAAGATACGGAGCTTAGCTGTCCGTAATAACAATTTTTAATAAAAAATTCTTAATTTTCCAGACTCAATTTTTTGTCACGGCGTGACGGAAAATACTCAATGGCCTGAAATAAGGCAAAAATATATTGTTGGAACCAGAATTTTATGTAGATTTTGAAAATCTGTACATCAGGACTTATAAAGCAAATCTAAAAAAATTATAAGCTTTTTAAAGTAGAATTTTATGCTGGTACTGGCCTTTGTGCTTTATCCTATAGAAAGGTGCGTTTCAACATAGAAATGTTTTAATGAGTTTTTCTATTCGAAAATACTTATAACTACTTTTAAAGCTTTACAGACTATCTATACTAATGACTGGTATTTCTGACACGTTTCTTATTTTGATCACTAAACTGGAGAAGTGATGTTTATATGAAGTAAAACGTCTCGGTAAAACGAGGCCCTCGGTCCTCGGTTTGCCGACATCTTATAGCCATACACTGATTTTCCATTGCTAAAAAGATTTTCTTTTACATGCATAAAAAGTATCCCGGTTAAACGAGATCTCGTTTGATTCAAGGCGAGATCTCGGTTTGGTGGGGTATTAACTCTCATATAAACAGTATCAACTCCTCGATCAAGCAGGTTGAATAATATTTCTTTAACCAATCAGTTGTTAACTATAAACCACTTTTTTAACCAATTATCTTCTAAATTAATTGTTCTTTTTTCCCCTATCAATTTTATAGTTAATTACAAAATTATAAAAAAACACGTTCAAATGTTTTCTTGGCTAACCAAGGTGAAAATTATCATAGGAACAGCTCTGAAAAATTGTCCCGGTTAACGGAGGGCCTCGTTTAACAGGGATAATTTTTCTTCATATAAACACCCCCTTTGTTAAACTATGCAAAGAATGTAGAAAGACATATAGAGGAGATATATTTGTGCTTATTGTAGATATGAAATGATGTAATATATTACAAATTGATTACTATGGTATTATTCTGTTTTCTAAACCTGCTTGCTTTTTAACTGGTTATGTTTTTTAATACAATATGTTGATATTTGAAAAATATTGATTTTTGAGGTTAATCAGTATCAAATTATCCATCCATCCATATATAATTTGTAGATATTTGCAAAAATTGAACTTTGGACAACAAGTTAGATGACCTCAAACGGAATTTGGCACAAAAATGTGTTTTAAAAATTGGGGTCCCGATCGATATCGGATATTAAAGGATCGAACTAAGCAAAATCGATGGAAAATTGCTTTTTCCTCAATTTGCACGATTGAATCCCTTATTCCCCGCACTATTGGTGAAAAGGATCCCAGTCTAAAGTTTCACTCACCGTTCCACCGTAACATTTGTTACATTATTCTTGCTATCACTATAATCACCAAGAGCTTCTTTATTCAAATATAAATACAATAGAAATTCAGTAGCTTTTTATTGATTTTTTATAACTATACAATGTGAAAAATTATTTTGTTGAAATAAAACATTAATTTATACTATAACCTATAAATATCTTTACACGCGACACATAGTGGTTGATATTTAGATATTTTTCAATATTTTTCAACTTGATTGTACTAGCCTACGAATATACACTACGCTGAAGCTTGGTATATGCACATTCGCTTGGTATATGCACATTTGTGTTTTAATAATAAGAAAGGCCGTAAATTCTAGTGCTAATACGCATGCATTTCGTAAATTCTGAAATGGCTTAGAAATGAATATTGCGCGAATGTTCATAGACCCTAGAAAAACGCGTTTTTTTGCAAAGGGTCTATATCGTAGGCTAGTTAGTATATCGTAGGCTAGAATGTACTTGATTTTTTGCTGAATGAAAACATCAAATTAAGGTAGTACTTCCTCAAGAACCGTCTAAAAACCTTAAGAGAAGATATTTTCGTGGGAAGAAATTTTCACGGAAGATATTTTCGCGATATAGCACCAAAAAAAGCAAAATTCTGCGAAACTAACGATTTTTTCTTTTTTCTAAAATTTTATCAATAAGCAAATATTACTATATTTTCCATACAAATAAGAGACACTTGTGACCAAAATCACGAAAATAAATTCTGCGAATTATGCTACTTTTGGAGTCTTTCTTTTGGAGAATTTCTTCCCTTAAGGTATTTAGATTACAAATCTTTCCCCTTTAAGTTTGAGCTAAAAGAACATTGCACCATACTTACACCGTTGCGTCATGCTATTGCGAAAATTACATTTCAACAAAATATATAATCTTAATAAATATAACATAAAACATCAATTGACAAACACAACACCAACAAAAAACGAATTAAAAAACTTTTGGTCAAAACTAAAAGGATAAACAGAAAACCTATGCTTGTGAAAATGAATCGCGAAGCACAAAAATTTAGGAAAGATTAGCGGATTTTTAGTGGAATTACTCTGCAGGAAACGCGCATTCTTGAAAAAAATTCAAACAAATTAATGCAAAAAAATTATATTTATTTAAAAATTTTTACAGCCGCAAAAATAGAGCCGTCGCAAATTAATCCACTTTAGGAAATAACATATAAGATAAAGGAAATATAAGGAAAGTCCTCCTGCTGTATTTAATGAAGTTTGATTGCACATGTTATGTGTGTTCCTTCACCAAAGCGCCCTTTTCCAACCAATGTCTATCCCTCAACTATTTCACAAATATTACTGAACATATAAAATATCAAAAGTCATATCAAAAGATTTTTTCATATATACAATTTTTTCTATAAAAATCTAAACAACTAAATTTACTTAAAAGCGTAAAATTGTCTAAATGTCATAAATAACAAAATGATTAGAAAAGCCACACAAAAAGTGTACCAACATATAAACTTTAAATAAGTTTTAAACAAGTAACTACATTGAACAGTGTCAAAGAGATAAGCGGAGTATTAAAAAATGGAATCGCTTTTGCCTGAAAAATGCGCTATTGCTGATTAAAATCTGAAAGAAACTAAAATGTTATTCGAACAATTTTAAAACAGAATTAAATTCGTCTGGTGCAAAGCCTGTCGGTATACCATTATAATCGACTATGTAATGTCTATTTACCCTCGCAATTGCAATCTTACCGCGAATTGGTAAATAATCTTCATTCTACTCAGCATAAAAGAAGTTATAGTAGTAAGTTAATTCTCGTACAACTTTTGTTAAGAATTATAGTCGAGTTAAATATCTTTTTGGACTATATCATAAGAAGAATCAAATATCACCTTCTATGTATTTTACAGATGTACACATTACAACTAACTTGTGGACGTACAAGTCAATTTGTTTGGATTTGCACAAGGACTTCCTTATACGTGCTTAAATATAGCATATATCACGATATTCACAATTATTTTTAAAAATATGCAAAATTGAATATACGTGAAAAAGTTCTTATCCGCCCATCAAAACGGGTGAAACTAAATCCACACAAATTAGAAAAAGAATTCAACACCTCGAAATTAAGCCATCACAAAAATTGATAGACAGACCATAGCGACATGTAAACTGAGGTTACTTCTAATAATAACTACTCTATAAATAAAGCTATTGTTTTTTTTTTAATAAAAATATACCATTTACCATTACCATTTACCAAAAGTGTGTGGTTTCTGTTCTCTTCATTTATTATAGCTGGTTATTCTTCAGAAAATCATTCATTTCACGACGGGTATCTTCATCTTCATTTTCTTCTTCATCTCCTATTTCTTCTCCGTTTGCCATTTCGGATACAAAGTCTGCAGGGTTTTCCATTTCGTTACTGTTACCGTCATCATCAGGACTACCTCCTACCTCCTTAAAGGGATTATCCTCTGGACTTAATGGAGTACCCTCTTCACTAGAACCACCAGGCTGATTAACATCTTCTCTGTTATCTACACTTGTTTCATCTTTCGGATCTGCTGGTGCAACTGTGCTAGATACCATTACAGGCTGTACTTTATCTACTGTGCTAGATGCCATGCCAGGTTGTACACCATCCATGATTTCTTTCTTCTCACTCTCTGTATCAACATTAACATTCGTACTGGTAGCTTTAAACGGTTCAGAAGCATCCATATTAGTAGATGGTGCAGATGAGTTCACGTCCAAATTAGAGGTTGCAGATGAATTCAAATCTTCAGTAGTATCGTTAGTTACCGTTACGTTTGTAGCTGTATTACTAGTCGATACTAACGGTTGAGTTATATTATCGGGTTTAGGTGTGTCATCGGTTTGCGGTGAGCTATCGGGTTTAGGTTTGCTAACGAGTTGCATGTAGCCTTCTTCATTAGGTAACATTGGTGGCTGTATACCATCCTAAAAATTGATTGACGCCGTTTGATATACATACATGTGGGATAGTTATTTCTTTCTTAAAAAGGTACTTTTAAATCACCCAAGGGGATATCATACGAAGAATGGTGGGCGGGAACCTAAATATCAAATTAATGTTTTCGAAAGATGAAGTAAACTTTAAAGGTACAATTTCAAGTGAAATCATTTTTTTAAAAAAAATATGAAAGAAAGCGTCAATATAAGAATTACCAAATTGACCTTTTGAACCTGTTTCCACTGCTTCTATGGTTCCGGAAATAGCTAGATTACGTAATAAATTGGGCACACACACACAAGAATTTTGAGAATTACGACACCTTGAGATATGAGATCTTGAGATATGCCTAAATTTGACCTTTAGTCTCCATGGAAACAAGATTTTTTCTAAAAAATGTGGCTCCGTCACCTTTCTACAATTATGACCCTTTAACTTCATGCAAAAATTCTGAGAAAACTGATGAACGATTCCAGATATAGCTGAATTACGTAGTAAACTTTGACCTTTTGACCCCCATCTTGAGATATATTTTAAAAAGACCAATTTTAGCCCAAATTTGACCTTTTGACCCTGTTTCCATGGAAACAAGAATTTTTCTAAAAACTGCGGCTCTGTCACGTTTCTACAATTATGACCCTTTAACTTCATGCAAATATTCTGAGAAAACTGATGAACGGTTCCTGAGATAAATGTGTTCCGGACGGACAGACGGACGGACAAGCATGAATTTATAGGACTCCCGTGGGCAAAGCCAGCTGCTTAGGGACACCTCCCAGATGAAGAAAAAGTTGGTTACATGTTCTGGATCATGCTGGTAAGTCCGCAATTTTATTTTTTGGTATGACGTCACACCTAACGAAGAATAAAAATATTTTGCTCATGAAACCCATCATGTTATATACCATTGAAAAGAATTTATTATGCAGATTCCAAAAATTATTGCAACCTTATACTCTAAATGACGTCATTTTACGGTAGGACCATTTGAAATTTGTCACGTGACTAAAATTTCCATTTATATCTAGATAAAATAACTAAAAATAAGCAGTCATGTTAAATGGTATTGAAAATATTTTTTTCTTTTAAGGTAAACTTCATATGAAGCTACTGATTTATTCCACCTTTGACCAGCTCACTCACCATATTTCGTCACATAGCCTGTTACTGTGATTCCTACAGTCAGTATAAAGAAAAAAAATGATATTTCAGACATTTAAAAAATTTAAAGAAATTCCAAATGGTCCTATCGTAGAATGGCGTCATTTAGAGTAAAGGTTGTAATAACTTTCAAAGGTATATAACATGATGGGTTTCATGAGCAAAATATTTTCATTCTTCATTAGGTATGACGTCATACCAAAACACCACCATGATCCAGAACATGTAACCAACTTTTTCTTCATCTGGGAGGTGTCCCTAAACAACTTTGAAGAGAAACTGAGTACACATAAAAGTGTATGCATGCATGAGCCCAGGTCCTGGAGTAGAAAGAAACTTTCCCGTTTTTCGCGAATAGGAAAAGTTGGAACCTGTGAAAAATTTTGTTTTTGAACATTTGCAAAGTTTATTCTGGCGAAAACTTGTTTTTAATATTTTCCCTCAACAAATGAACTATAAAACCTTTTTTCTACCAAAAAAAACTGTGGTTACTCTTTCCTTTTGTGCTAATTCGCGAAAGTTAATTCACTTACCACTTATTGTAAGCAAATTCAACCACAAACTATATGCTATGCATTTCATCGGATATTGACCCTTCAAGTTTAAAAGGATAAAATAACAAACTATTTCTAACTTACAACTTTATTTATGTTTGAATGTTTCTCTAACGTTGTGGTAGTTTGTTGTTCAGCTAGATCATTTTGTTGTGTAGTTACTTCAACTGCAGTTGTTGGTATATCATTTTGTCGTGTTGTTACTTCATCTGCAGTTGTTGGTATATCATTTCGTCGTGTTGTTACTGCATCTGCAGCTGCAGCTGCAGGTGGAACAGTGGTAAAACTTGAATTTGATAGTATTGGAGAAGCTGTTGTTCCGGTAGTTTGATGAACCATTTGTTCTGTTAATGTAGCATCTAAAATATTATATCAAAATTATTTAACCAAATATATGAGTTGGGCCAAATAATTCAATATAAGTCCTATATAAAGAGATATGCAGAAATTTGGATGTTGAGAATATACAGCTGGACATAGACAAACTTGTAAAACCCTTCAGTAAAGCTAAGGCTTCCAAAAGGCTATCTTTAAATGCTATCAAATAGATACAATGCATTCTTTCATAAAACATTAATAGGGTAACAAAAGCAATAACCTATCTTCTACAATGTTACTAACGAATTTAAAGGAAACTACAACTTTTCAAAACTTACATTATACAAAAGACATTAACAACA
>JAYJMI010653268.1:0-14573 GCA_036873855.1 Sarsia tubulosa
ATTTTTCAATACAAATGCTGCTATAAAGATGTAATTTTTGAATTTTTGTCAACGAAAGAGCTGATGATTCGCTATAGATATACATTTGCATCATTTTACAATACAGCTCCTTTTCTGCATGATTTGTTAAAAATTATCGGGGATCCAATGTCTATCTACCACTTGTTCTATTTTATTTCAAAATTATTACCGGGAGTCCAGCAGTCAATCTTTCTTGTTTCTTACCATATGCATTATTTGAAATTTTAGTATTTTGTTTTGTTTTATTTTTTTAACCATTATTTTTTTCAGGCTTGTATTAAAGATGGTGGTAAATGTGTTACAATAATAGATGGTTATTACATCGAATCAGTAATTTGTGTAGCACTTGGTTTCCTCTGGTTGCTATGGCGATACAAAACATTAACTCGATTACAGAATTTGAAACCTTCATCATGGACTGTATCTGGTTAATTTGTAAGTTATGTATGTTATTTATGTTTACGTATTCTGTTTATTAAAGCGCCAATGTCAGAGGTAATGCATTGCGTGGTTTGTGTTCAAATTGGTTAGCTAGAACTGAAACTTTAATTTTATGCTGCGTAAATTTAGTCAAAATCAGACGCAATGCATTACTTCTGACATTGGCGCTTTAATGCCATCCATCTCAGTTGGAGTTCTAGGACAGGGCTCAAATTTTCAATAAAGAATGCATTTTTGCATTACCCTTAAAAATGCATATATATATGTAAAATTAAGTGGTTTTTATTTTATCATTGTATGGACCTTGTGCTTTAAAATACACCATAAATTCAGTTCTGTTGATTATATATTACGCTATTAAAAATTCCTGAGGATATCGCTGTACATTATCTAGATATTGTTTTGTCGTTGACAAGTTGTTTTGAAAAATATAGATGAATCTTTTAGAGTTTATTGAATCGCGTGGTTAAGACATTTAGTGAGAGGTTGTTTCTTACGTTTAGCTGTTACGCTATGTTACATTTTAAGTTAATCCCTGTTTTTCATTCTAGATAGAAGATATCATGACTGCGAGGTTCAGTTAGACAGATACAACACATCCAAGTATAAAATTTTATCATACATGAACTATTTTATTGAATTTATTTTTAGATATAAACTTTTCAAGAATTATTTATTGTATTATTTTGAAACTTTCTAATAATAATGATAATTAGTATTTAAAAAAAATGTTTTATTCTGCCTCTTTGATATTATTCTAGATTAATCTGAATTAATCTACTGGTTTAGAAGTATACAATCTTCATTTATAGGCAAAAACTATTTTGTGGAAAACTGACTTTTCTGAGAGGTCTACACATTTAGGCTTGCTCTCCTTTAAACTGCCATGAGTGAGACATCATTCCAAAAATTCTGTTAATTGAGGTCGAAAATTCAAACTTATTGGCCGGAGTTATCAGTATTTTACATTTACAGAGCTGTTTGCATGTTTTTATATAGTTTTCTAATCCTGGTCAATTGTAGCTATAAAGACGTAACGTAACTGTTGTATATAACATGATCCTATATATTTACTCTTATACGTAATTATGTAAGCGTGTATAAGATGTTACTCAGGAGTCCCTAAATTATTGGATCTCCAGCTTTTCCAAAGGGATCCTATAAAAAGCTCTGTCTGTCTGTCTGTTTCCTCAAAAACTGTTCATTACTGTTATTTTTTGCATAAAGTTAGTGGGTCATAAGTTATTCAAAGTGACAGAGGTGCACAAACAATATTTTGTATATATCTCATGGTAGCCTGTTTTTTTTTAATTTTGTACAATGAAACAACTTATTGAAGCATTTCTGGGTTTTTTTTTCAAACTTTTCATTTTCTGCATGATGATAAACCAATTCTTAGATATTAATGGTGTTAATTGCTTTTTTATGTAACAGTAGGTCTTTTAGCTGCGTTCTTTACATGTTTTTACAATTCTGCTCTGCTCATGATTTGCATAATAAGTACGAAATGTCATTTATAGGAGATTATAGGAGAAATTTTAATAAAAGTTCTGGTTAAACTAAACTAAAACTAAACCTTGTTTAACTCTGTTTTCTTAGAATTATTAGTTGTAAGTTTTTGTATGATGCGAAGTATACATGACGAAGTATACATGACGGATACATGACGGATACATGACGAAGTATACATGACGAAGTATACATGACGAAGTATACATGACGAAGTATACATGACGAAGTATACATGGCGAAGTATACATGACGAAGTATACATGACGAAGTATACATGACGAAGTATACATGACGAAGTATACATGACGAAGTATACATGGCGAAGTATACATGACGAAGTATACATGACGGCTATAGATAATTATGTGAGGTAACAGGCTCAAATTCATTATTTTTCGAAGTATATCAAGAAAGGGTTTATAAAGATTCGGTTGTTGGATCCCCTGGCTTTTGCCGAAGGGATCCTATAAATTCAGGTCCGTCCGTCCGCACTTCTGTTTGTCTGTCTGTCCATCTGTTCGTACGTCCGTCCGTAACACAGTTTTCCCAGAAACCATCCATCAGTTTTTTCTGTTTTTTTACATGAACTTAGTGGATCATAAGTGACAGCTGGATTTTCGACAAAAATTCTTATTTACCTGAAATTGGGGTCAAAAGGTAAAAATTTGCCCAAAAATCACTATTTTCCAAGATATCTCCAGATCCCTTCTTTAACTTTTTTTTTGCACAAAGCTAGAGACAAATAAAGGCTTTAAACTGGCATAAGTGTTATCATTCCAAAAATTCTTGTTTGACGGCAATTTGAGGTCAAAAAGTCAATTTTTGTGCGGAATTGATATTTTGCAAGATATCTCATGCTACAGAGTTCCAATTCACTTGAAATTTTGTACAGTGATAGAGATTAGCAAAGCACAATATTTGATCCTATAGTTTCTTCATGATTCAGCTCATTTGCTGCATGATGAGGTCAAAATGTTAATGCTGCTATAAAGATGTAATTTTTTCATTCTTGACAATGAAAGAGCTGATGATTCGCTATAGGTATACATTTGCATGGTTTTACAATACTGCTCATTTTCTGCATGATATTTGATAAAAAATATCATTTACTAGGGATCTAATGTCTATCTATCACTTGTTAAAATGATTTGGTTTTGTATTTTGTTCATTGAAAAAGACTAAAAACATAATATTCCTTATTTAAATTAATCTACAATTGACCTTATTATGGTCAAAGTATAAGTCAAAATTGAACTCAAATTATTATGAAAAAACAATGTTTTGCATGATATCTAAGACTAGAAATTACAATTTATATTGAATTTTTATACAACGATATCATTTAGTCAAGCAATTGAATTGAATTGAAATTGAAATTAATTGAAATGATCAAATATTTTCTCTTTGATCCTGCTCATTATCTTTATGAGTAATTTGCAATTGATTGACCTTATTATTGTCAAAAAGTCAAATTGAGGTGAAATTATTATCAAACTTATTTTTTTTACATGACATTTTAATGCTACAGAACTAATTATCAACTTAGTTCTTTCTGATCATGCTCTTTAGTTTGTATTATGATTTTATTATAAATTTTATTATTTTATTATTATGCTATTATAAATCTGTTTTAAGTTTCATTTAATGGTTCAATATTAAAGAGCAAAATATCCAATGTAATGCATTGCTTCTGCTATTTCTATGTTTTGTTTGACTTTTATCGAGTGTTAAAAAGTAAAGTGGAAATTCTAGAAAACCAATCGTTTGAACGCAAACCGTGCAATGCATTACATCGAATATATTGGCTCTTTAAATTGTATTTGGTATTTAGAAAAGTATTAGTTAATTTGCTTTTACTTTTGCTGCCTAACAAGATTAAATTGTTGTAGTTGTTGGTATTTTCTCTATGAAAAAATATTTGCAGGGGGTCTACTTGAAACTATTCTTTGTTGATATAAATATCAGTGAAATGAGGATTCTGTAGGAAAGTTTGTTTTCATTTGTACAATAAGTTCTTAGTTTGCTATTTTTGGACTCCCGACTTCGCCGACGGAGTCCTATAAATTCAATCCCGTATGCACGTCTTAAAATTGTCTCATTAGTTTTTTGTGATTTTTTGCATGAAAGTAGGCATCCATAAATACTAAAAACTGACGGAGCCAGATATTTGACAAAAATTCTAATTTGCCCAAAATTGGGGTAAAAAGGTCAAATTTTTGCCCAAAATCAATATTTTTCAAAATATCTCAAGATTTCATCATAAGATTTTTTTCATTTTTTACACAAAGTAAGGGACAAATAAAAGCTTTCAAGTGGCATAAATGGCATCATTCCAAAAATTCTTGTCTTCGCCTAACTAGGGTCAAAAGGTCGAAATTTGTTACGTAACCCAGCTATCTCAGGAACTGTTCAGCAGTTTTCTCTGATTTTTTGATTCGTTTCAATAGAAACAGGGTCAAAAGGTCAAATCTGGGCCAAAATTGATTTTTTTTCAATATATTTCAATATCCGTTCATCAGATTTTTTGATTTGATTTTGATAGCTAGGGATAAGTATAATGTTTAATCTGACATATATGTCAGAGTTCTGAAAATTCTTGTCTGCGCATAACTAGGGTCAAAAGCTCAAAATTCATTACGTAACCCATCATCTCAGGAACCGTTTATGAGCATTCTCTGATTTTTTCAAACAGTTAAAGTGTTATGAATGTAGAAAAGTGACGTAGAGGTATTTTTTTAGGAAAATACTGTTTCCATGGTAACAATGTCAAAGGATCAAATTAGGTATACCTTAACCCTATTTTCCATGGAGGGGAGGGGGACACAAAGCTTTTGAAAAATCATATCTCCCTTAAAAAAAATAGTATGTACCTGGTTTTTTGTGACTTTTCCTAAAATTTATAATTTAAAATTTAAATTTCATTTTGTCATGCGACGTAAAAAATGCAACCTGAATAAAAGTGTTGTATAAGTTGATCAGACTTTAAATTCTCCTTGCAAAAAGTTCTATTAGCCAAATTAAGATGTATATTACAATAATATGTAGATTAGACCAAAAAATTTACTTATTATGACGTAATTTTTTAAAAAAACGTCATAATTGCATATTTTGGGCATGCCCATGTATGACGGTGGTGTTATACCAAAATATTTTCACAACAGGTGGTGTCATACCAGAAAAAACTTTTGACTGATTTGTAGAAAATTGGTCAATAAATATTTGTACCAAAGGAAGTTTCCCCCCTTTTCACTTTTCGCAGTATTTTTGTGATTTTTTTTAGTTTTTTCCACAGGTTACTGTTACAGAAAGTTTATTTTTGATGCTGATATCTGTTTTAATAATCATCAATACCCAAATATATATAGATTTCAGTTAGTGGTATAATTGTTGTAAGTCAATTCTACAAAATGCTGCTCATTTGCTAAGTTACATTCAAAACTTGAGGTCAAAAAGTAATATATTTTTGCAGGCATCCTGTTCATTTGCTTCTAAGGTAATAATGTTGATTTGCTTCAAAGTTGTTTTTTTACTCTTTTTCCTACCAAGGAGGTAGGTAACATTTGTCTCAAAAGTTGACCAACCGTCATTTTGGCCTGTATGTTACAGTAGTTTGTGTGTTTTAATCATGACTGGTTTTACCATTCTTCAACCTTTTTTTTGCATAATCATAGATTTGAGTAAAAGCTTGTTAAAGAATATGCTCATTTTCTGATATTTGGTTGCATTTTCACTGCCTTTGATTTCTCCATAGTAAGTTCATTGTTTCAAATTCCCTAACTATCGTTAAACCAAAATAAAGGTACACTAATAAATTTTTTTTGTTGTTCTTTAGAGTAAATTTTTTATAAGGCTACAATGGTTGACACATTATTTGGATTAGCTGCAAAGATAGCTATAACTGATCTTGAGAATTTGAAGAAGAAAATAAACTACCTCAACAAAGTTATTGTATTTGAGTTAGTACGTGTATCTTTAAATTACCCAACAAAAATATTAGCATTCTCAACTTTAATCGAATATTGGCCATACGATGTCTTCTCTGTTAAATTAATTGGCCAGACTCTATCAGACGATATAATAGTTTTACTTGCCTCGCTTATCAAGAAAAGAAAAACTGGTAATATAAAGGAATTTCATTTGCTTGCACCTTTAGTTGAAAAGAAAAATCAAGACATATGTCATTTCAAATACTACCCTACTAGTGCTTTATTGAATGTTTTACTTAGTGACAATATAATTCGAAAACCTGTTCTTAATCGAAAAAGAAAAAGTCGTTCATATCATGAAGTTTTAGAATTCACCAAAGAATGTCAAACGAAGCACCAAGGAGGAGAGTATGACATCGCTGAATGTATTACAAATATCGACAATGAAAAAAATCATCCGTTGCTAGTGGTTACTGAACTTTATATCAATGATTCAAATGCTCGTAAAGTTATCCAAGCCTTTCGTTTACAAAAGAAGCGTCAAAATTTATTTACTATTATACCACAACGAATTACATTTAGTGACATTAATATTATACATCTAGTACAAGTGTTAAAATCAATTGATAGCACTACTGTACTAGCTCTTGATTTTAGTCTATGTGATTTGAATTTAAAAAGACTTTATTCTGTTATTTACATTTTAGAAAAGTTTGGAAACTTGGAATGGATTTCGTTATCAAATAATAATTTACGAGAATTTGATTTGTTGGTACTTATCAAAAGTTTCCGTCAATATAATAATTTAAAATATGTTGATGTTTCGAAGAACTTTATGCGAATATTTCCAGTCGATCGGTTTAAGAATGTTTTTAGTGAACTAGCTGATCATTTACCATTATGTGGTCTGAACTTATCCGCCTGTTATATAGATTCAAAGATGCTAATAAACATTGGATATTTACTAAAAAGACATTTTCCTAATATTGAATATTTGAATTTAAATGATAATTTCTTAGTGTCAGGTACTACTATAGACCCTATTAATTCTACTAGTACTACGAATCTTATAACATTTGTTAGTTTGTTTAAAGATTCAAAGTTAAAGCATTTAAGTATAAAGAACTGTGGCATTAACAATGCAAATGCTAAGTTACTTTGTTTAAAGGCTTTACAATATATAAATGAATTAAGAACTATAACAATATATCCTAACAGAGATTTGGATGTTGTGTTTATGAAAGAAGAATGTTTACCTCTATTGAAACATTTACCGTATTTAAATTCTGTCCCACCTGTATATTAAACGCTAGCGAAATGATTATGTTAAAAAATACCAATTAAATTATACTCTCTTTTGATTTGTTTTTCAACCCATCCCTCAAAAGATTCTTATTAATTTATTCTTGCCAGTTTGTCTCTTCACTGTTTGATTTTTGGGCTCTCTGCTTTGCCAGCGGAACCTATAAATTCTGTTTGTCCGTTTGATTTTCCAATCGTTGGTCTATTACCAATTTTTCTCGGAATTGTCTCTTTTGTTTTTTCTAATTTTTTGCATAAAGTTAGGCATCCATAATGGCTAAAAAATGACGGAGCCAGATTTTTCTGAAAAATTCTTGTTTTGCCAAAATCGAGGTTAATGGTGCAACTTTGAGCCCAAAATAAATTTGCCCTGTATCTCAAGATCTTTTGATTTTATATTTCTACTTTTGTAAATGAGAGCATAAAGAGCTAAAAAATGACACTATTCCTATATTTCTGAAAATTCTTGTTTTCGGTAAGCGAAGCATATTTGTGCTTAAAAATATACATTTTGCCCTATAATATATACAGGGCAAAATGTATATTTTTAAGCACAAATATGCTGCATAGATGGCGTCAGCAAAAAAAATAGGTCATTTTTTTAGATGTTTGTAATTTTTCGTAATAAAATGGTCTTCCTACACGAATCTTGCAAAAACCAGAAGATAAGTTTTACAACTACCTCTTCATCTACCTTGTGTGAAACATTCAGATTCATTATCTTAATTAAATTGCTTTTAAATGATTTTTTTGTGATACACATGATTTTCATGAAAGTCAAGGGTTTAGAGTCAAATAACATGACATCATTGTGACATCATCATCATTTTCTTTAGGTAAGCAAGGCAAACTTCTTTAATCTCAAGATCTGTTAATTAGATTCTCAAAATATTACCAGTTGTCTAGCAGTAAATTTTTCTTGTTTCATATTCGAATTTTCTTGTTTCAAATTCAAAGTTTCCATCAGTATCTAAAAGTTTTTTATGTCTATTATATCTTAAGTTTAAATAATTTATCAAAATAAAACCAGGTTTTAAATTTTAGTATGTGTGTTTGTTTTCAATAATCTTGTTTTATTTTTTCTTATCTTTTATTGAATTCATCAGAGTTGCAAAGAAATGTTTGTATAAAGAAAAATAATCAAAATAAATTTAGCTGTAGGATATTTATTATGATAAACTTTTTACTTAAAAGTAAGAATTAATGTTAAAAAAATAAAATTTGTGCAATTTGCATACGTACAAAAGAATAACTATCATTCTGGCCAGAAAATGGAAGACAATAAGTATAAATCATCTGCTAAATGGCATGTGAAAAAAAATTTAAAGACAAAAGATGCAAAAGGTGTTTTAAGATGCTGAGATAGCTCAGGTAAGTAAGAAAATATTATTAGTGTTTCTTGCTGTTTTATGCACTGGAAACAAGTGACCAGACTGCTATTTAATAATCTTAATCTTAATTTAGATTGCACAAGGTAGTTGGATTCTAATTTAAATTGCACTAACCAACTTTCCCTTCCTAAGATATAAGAGATATATGTTATTGCCAAAATTTCTAACATACTTTCTAGCAGTGGTCAGGGTATGAACATGGTGCATTGTTGTCAGGTAAGAACACGATGCATTGTAGTCAGGGTATGAACACGGTGCATTGTGGTCAGGGTATGAACACAGTTAATTGTGGTACAAGTTTTTTGACAAATTCATAATCCAAAGAGACGTAGTGTAATGAGATTAAGAATGCTATACACAACAAAGTTAAAAGACAAAAGTTTGTCATGACATGATAAGATTACAATCCTATCCTTACAATGATCAAGTAAGTAAGAAAGAATTAATACTCTTGTTTCATTCCTTTACTAAAGGTGGATTTACACACACCGAAACTTTGAATCGAAAAGTTTTTGCAAATCTTTTTAAGCTTATTGATTGACTTAGAACAGTTTGTTTACATTAAATGTTCGAAAATATTTCGGTTTGAATAAGTTGAATATTTTCAACTTTTTCATTAGCGAAATGTTTTCGATCAAAGTTTAAACCAATCAAAATGTTTTTTTCTTGTTTTCTTTGCTTCATCATCAAGATTTTTAAAACAAATGAGAAAGAAAAGAAAGAATTCTTGTCATAATAATTTAATCAAACATTTTAGTTTTGGTTGAATTTTCGACGTGTGTAAATCCACCTTAAGATTTCTTAAGTGCTAATTTTAAAATATGTTAGAATTAGAAAGAAAATGGACTTAGTCGATAGATGCTAAAGGCCATTGGCAACATATTTAATATTTGATATCTATTATACTCTTCAAATATGCTTGAATACTACTAATAAGCTTTCTTTGTAAATTATTACTGTATTTTGTAACACAAAACAGAACCATGGAACAAAAGTTCTGGTTTTATTCTCAGGGGTCTGCTATCAATTTATCCCTTATTTGGACTCCTGATTTTGCTGACGTAGTCCTATAAATTCAGTCCTGTTCGTTCGTCCATTGATTTCTCAGAATTGCTTCAGTAGTTTTTTCTGATTTTTTGTATGATGATAGACATCCGTAAATGACCCCAAAATAGACATTTTGCCCTGTATCACAAGATCTGTTCATCAGATTTTTCTAGTTATGTGCATGATGTCAGAGCATAAATAATGACAGAGGTAAAAAAATGACACTAATCCAATATTTCCAAAAATTATCATTTTCTGCCAGATAGGGATATTATTTTGGGCTTAAAATATATACATTTTGCCCTGTATCTTATCTCATACTCCTTTCTTAGTCTTGTCTAGTCAATTTCAAAATTATTACTGGGAGTCTAGCAGTCAATCTTTCTTGATAAATCTGATATTGCAAATAGATTTGTTTCTAAAGCTAAGAGTGTGGGTTTAAATGAATGTTAACAGTTCCATAAAATGAATGATCTCTTTTTGTTTACGATGTTTACTGTACTTTGACAAATAAATGAATGGCCCTTTGATGAAACTTTTGATTCAATTCTAATCTTTTCAATTTTTTTGATGTAAGATAAACATAATCTCTTTCGAAAGTACTTACTTTCTATATCCGATATTAATACTAAAGACTTTTACCCTTTTGAACCTTTGGCAATAATATGCTAAAACTGTTATCAGATGATTGATTTTGTCTGTAGTAATTAAGATTTCTAAATGATTGTCTATGTAATAATGGATTAAGAAATTCTTTTGTAATCTCCTTCTAATCTACTTATAATATAACTATTTATATTATTTCAATAACTGCAACAAAATTCATTTTATAAAAGTTGTATTATAAAATCAAATCTATCAAACAAATATAGTTTTAGGTGATGTTTTATTAATAAAAAATTGATGATTTATATATAATATTATGATATTTTTAGTTGAAACAAAATCTGTAAAAAATTATTAGCTTTTTGTCAAAAAAAATACTATATAACTGTAGGTTTTTATACTTAAATACTTGTCTATAAAGTTAAAGTTCTTTCAGGAAAAAACAATTTATAAGTATGATTAATGAGTAGGTTTAGAAACTAGACTTGCTATTATCTCAGACATTAGCACACAAAGACTTTATCTAGTTGATATTGTAGGTTAGTGTGACATTATGTTGTACTTATTGACCTTTGTGTAGGATTTTACTCATTTATAAATTCTGAATTTTCTCATTGAATTCATAAACATCTTTACTAAACAAAGCATGTAACATTCTAAAATAATGTGGGTTTTAAGAATAAGAAATTTTTATTTTATTAAACAAGAAAGTAGAAGTTTGGATGCGCAGTCAACAATTACTGTTAACCAGCTTGTAACTGAAGATAACTAATAGATGACTAAGGGGGTGTTCTTCATATGTGGCAGGTAGAAGGCTGTTGCTTGTGGAATATATTTCTATCACAGAAACATATAAAATCAAATCATGTGGTACAAATTTTACTCGTTGTTCTATTGTTATTTTTTATTTGATCATACACACTTTTAAACATCTCACTAACCCAGTAGGCATGGGGCGTGAACGTTTATTGTCGTTCAGAAGGGGTACAGTACGCTTTTTGAATGTACAATGGACGTCTTATCGTCACGTGTCCACTGAGAAGAGGACTGGCTCACTTTACTTTATGAACTGAAAATGAAAAAGTATATAAAAAAATAAAAATAATAATAATCATCTATGCTATATTCAGCCTGGTTAATCTAGTCTGCTTCATAATATTCGACCTCTAAAAGTGAACATGTTTTTCGATGTTATACCAGCAAGGGCTAAATCTATTAGAGATTTCCTCTTGCTTTACTGATTTTAAAAGATTTTAAAGTTCTTTTCATTTGATTTGGTATTGTTTTAAAAGTCTTAAAAGTTGCAACATCCAAGATTTTGATTTATGCTATAATAAGGTTAAATGGATATTTTGTGTTGATTAAACTGAGACTGAGTTGGAAGGATTTCTTGTTAATTGTTTTTGATGTATTATGGAAGAAAACTAGAATAATCTAGATTATTTATTTCTCTGTTAGTTTCGAATGCTGGTGGCATATTATGCTTGTGGTAAATCTATATAATTATCAAACAATAGATAATATTAAAACACAATTTAAAACCATCTTGGTTGATTAGTTGAAAGTTATTTTAAAGTTGTTGTCTAAATATTATTCATTATTTTTACCCTCAAAGCAGTTCTAACAATTCATAATGGTTACATTTTTTACACACTAATCAAAAAAATTAATTATTTTTGGATTGCTATCTAATTTATGGGTAAATACAACTTTTGATTGACGTCAATTTATATATATATAAAGTATATAAAGTCTGTTATTTATTTTGAAAATGGAATGAGACTATGTAACCAGGTATCAGTTAACCAAAAATGGAGCGTGACCAGGCACCAGGTAACCAAAAAAAGAGTGTATACTGTATGTAACCAGGTACCACGTAACGGAAAATGTAGTGTGACCAGGTACCAGATAATAGAAAATGTAGTGTGACCAGGTATCAGGTAGCAGAAAACGTAATGTGACCAGGTACCAGGTAACAGAAAATGTAGTGTGACCAGGTACCAGGTAACCGAAAATGTAGTGTGACCAGGTGCCAGGTAATAGAAAATGTAGTGTGACCAGGTACCAGGTAACAGAAAATGTAGTGTGACCAGACACCAGGTAACAGAAAATGTAGTGTAACCAGGCACCAGGTAACCCAATATGTTGAGTAGCAAGAAGCAAATAGGTAACCACTCTTTAGTTATTTTCAAGTTTTGACTTTAACTTTTATTTTAATTATTAAAATAATAATCATTCAATATATTTTGATGACAGAGACATTTTTTATGTTACCTTAAGTTTACCTGTACTTGATATAACGTTTTTATCATGAGGTAGTCAAAAAAGAATATTTGATGACATCGTGAAATTTATAATATATTGTGTTAGATTTTGTAATAAAACTTTAATTTAATGAAATGTCTGAATAGTTTTAATAGAAATTGTTGTAACTGAGAAAATTACATAAATGAAAAACTCTTAAAATTTGTGTTTTTTTTAAGTTAAAGCAATGCTTTAAGAGCTTTATGATTCACAACAAATAACAAAATAAGTATTTTTTTCTTTGTTTGCTACAAAGGGATATGCTCAGGTAAGATCGTTTTTGTTAAACTTAGATCGAAATTAATGTTTTGTAAGCTTGGGTAGAAATCACATCACCAGATTCAACAAATCAAAAGAAAAATAATTCCAAACTAAGTAAAAAAGCTTAATTGCTTCTTGATTCCTATTGTTTAGCGCGTTTGAAATACAAATATCTCAAAAATTACACAATGAAATTGGATTAAATTGTTTATGGACACTACTGAAGTGGTCATGAAGTAGGCAACCAGTGGTGTAATTATGTTAGGACCAGTATTAATGTATATTACACCAAGTAGCCTCATTTTTTCTTTTAAGTTAATTTTTATCTCAGAAACTGTAGAAGTCGAAGAATCACCAATGAAAAACACTCATCGTGATTATCACTCACTTTATTTTTTATGCTGTTTAGACATTTTTTGTAAGTATGGGCAGTCAAAATATTTCAAAATTTGGCTTCAAAAATAAGAACAGCTGAAGCTCAATTTATTTTTTTACCTGTACTTATAAAAAAGTCTTGCATCGCCATCATATAATGTAATACTGATATTTCTCCTTCTATTTTAAATATCTATAGTTAAGCTTAAAGAGGAAGTTTATAGTTCCCAAGAGACCTCTTATTGCGTTCATCACTACATGCAGTAATAATTCCCTTTTTGGACTCCTGGCTTTGCCGAAGGGATCCTATAAATTCGGCTCTGTCTGTACGTTTTTTCTGATTTTGTGCATGAAGTTAAAAGACCATAAATGATGAAAAGTGACAAAGCCCAATTTTTGACAAAAATTCTTATTTTCATAAAATTAGGGTCAAAAGGTCAAAATTGGCCCAAAAATCAACATTTTTCAAAATATCTCAAGACCCCTTCATTATTTTTTTTTATTTTTTGTGCAAAGTTAGAAATAAATGAAGGCTTAAAACTGGCATAGGTGTCATTATTCCGAAAATTCTTGTTTGCAGGTAATTGAGATCAAAAGATCAATTTTTTCTGCGAAATTGATATTTTACCTGATATCTGATGCTTCAAAGTACCAATTCATTTGAAAATTTGTACAATGATAGGTATTATTAAGGTGTAGTATTTGATCTTGCATTTTTTCATAATTCTGTTAATTGCTGCATGATGAGGTAAAAAAGTCAAGTTTGTGACATTATCTAGTATTTAAACTTAATAATTCATAATTAAGTTTAAGAGTATTTGTTTGTTTACTCAATTTCTTACTTTCAATGGAAGGTCTTTTAATGTCTTTTTACATGTTTTTACAATTCTGCTCATGTTCTGCATGATAATGACATAAGGATAAGGAATAATTTGAATATAAGTTCTAGTTCAACTTAACTAAACATTAAATTTACCGGGATCCATTGGCAATTTATCCCTTCTTTTTTTACTTTGAAACATAATCTATTATTATAACAATTTCCTGATATTTTAATTGACAACTTTTATGCTATTATAAAATCCTTCTCCAAGCCAATTGTATAGGGATGGTTTTATAAAATGTTTTGTGGATTAATTTCTGTATATGAGAACATAATATTAAATCTGCTCTGTAAATATTTTGATTCTGTGCTACAATTGTTATTACATTTTGAATAGTGTTTTAATTTATGAAAAATTGTTTTTTTGGACCCCCGGCTTTGCCGAATGGGTCCTATAAATCCAGCTCCGTTCGTCCGTCCGTTCGTTCGTCCGTTCGTTCGTCCGTTCGTAACACATTTTTCTCAGAATCCCTTCATTAGTTTTTTCTGATTTTTTGCATGAAG
>JAYJMI010654379.1:1426-14565 GCA_036873855.1 Sarsia tubulosa
TTACGTAGAAGTGGGCAGAGTTCAAATAGCGTCTAAACATATTGCGTAGAAGTGGGCAGAGTTACAACAGCGTCTAACGTATTACGTAGTAGTGTGCAGAAGTACAACAGCGTCTAACATATTACGTAGAATAGTGCAGAGTTCCAACAGCGTCTAATATATTACGTAGAAGTGGGCAGAGTTCAAATAGCGTCTAAACATATTACGTAGAAGTGGGCAGAGTTACAACAGCGTCTAACGTATTACGTAGTAGTGGACAGAAGTACAACAGCGTCTAACATATTACGTAGCATAGTGCAGAGTTCCAACAGCGTCTAATATACTACGTAGAATTGGGCAGAGTTCCACCAGCGAATAGCGTATTACTTAGCAGTGGGCAGAGTTCCAACAGCTTCTAATATATTACGTAGTAGTGGGAAAAGTTCCAACATCGTCTAACATATTACATAGAAGATGTCAGAGTTCCAACGGCGTCTAACATATTACGTAGAATAGGGCAGAGTTCCAACATAGTCTAACATATTACGTAGAAGTTGGCAGAGTTCCAACAGCGTCTAATATATTACTTAGAAGTTGGCAGAGTTCCAACAGCGTCTAATATATTACGTAGAAGTGGGCAGAGTTCCAATAGCGTCTAAACATATTGCGTAGAAGTGGGCAGAGCTACAACAGCGTCTAACATATTACGTAGAAGAAGGCAGAGTTCCAACAGCGTCTAACATATTATGTAGAAGATGGCAGAGTTCCAACAGTGTCTAACATATTACGTAGAAGAGGGCAGAGTTCCAATATCGTCTAACATATTAAGTAGGAGAGGGCAGAGTTCCAACAGCGTCTAATATATAACGTAGAAGTGGGAAAAGTTCCAACAGCGTCTAACATATTATGTTAAAGATGGCATAGTTCCAACAGCGTCTAACATATTATGTTAAAGATGGGCAGTTTTCCAACAGCGTCCAACATATTACGTAAAGAGGGCAGAGTTCCAACAGCGTCTAACATATTATGTAGCAGCGGGCTGAATTCAAACAGTGTCTAGCATCTTATCTAGCAGTGGATAGGGCTCCAACACGACGCATAACTTAGTTCTCGGAGTATTTTAGTGTGGTGATTTTATCCGAATGGTTGAAAAGAGCTAATAAAGGTGTGCTTTGTTTAAATGGCATTTTAATTTTTAGATTCTAGCTGGTTTCATTGTTCTAAAACAATTTTTTTAGTAAGTATTCTTAAAAAGATAAAGGTTTGAGTACCAAACTGGAGAGGTATAAATCGAAATTAAAAACGGTAACTCTTACGCTCAATAAGTTTATTCATCGTGAACTTTGAAATTAACCATGACAAGGCAAAAAGACGAATATTTAGTATTAAATAACACTTGCTATTTTAATAATACTTGCTATAAATGTTTTCCAAAATTGTATAGATGTTCAAATATTTTAAATTTTTTTGAATAGTTTTTCCCAACTTTGATGCCTTTGATTTAGATTAATTTACATTAACTAAAGAAGCCCATACTATATTAGCCTACGATATAGACCCTTTACGAAAAACGTGTTTTTGGATCTATGCACATTCGCAACAGAATTTGTTCTAGCGAATTGTATGCATATCAGACAATTTCTGACATGTGCACTACAGTTTTTACGGCTTTTTTACTTATCAAAACAAAAATTCACGGAAAACGATACTAGTTCTCAGTCTAATTTTTATAATTTTATCGACGCGGTCTGACGGCTTTTCCTGTGAATGTGTATAGACCAAGCTTTAGCGTGGTCTATATTCGTAGGCTAATACTATATAGGTAAAAAAAGAAGCAGCCCTATCGGGTTTAGATTGGTGATAATGTATTATCCATTCAGTAATTCTTAACATTAAATTATTCTTTCATTCAGTCATTTTTTTCCTTTCTCATCAAATAAATAGTTGTATCATTCATTTTTGTCGGAATAGTTCTTTCGAACCCATGATTCTTTGAAGTGACTAATCTTTTATTATATATATAATTTAACAACAAGTTGACATATACTTAACCTTAGATACTTATTGCCTATCACGTCATCTATGAGTACCGAGCTTTAAAACTATAAAAGGCACTTTTATTTCTAAATTATATAAGGGTAGAATGGATTCATCTTTTTGTGATTTCAAGTACTGGTTTGATATTATTTATTGTGAGTATTGACACTCTCTGTGTTTGGTATTATTTATTGTGAGTATTGACACTGTCTGTGTTTTGTCAATCTGTTTCAAGCTTGTATCAATTGGTTCAAATTTTTAAAAATTGACACTTTTGATTTGATTTCATGGTTTATTTTATTTTTGAAATGTGTCTCTACAATCAGGGTCATAAAGTGTGTAGACTTTTTCTTATTTTAATAATTTTTCGATTCCACCACAAGCGTTTAATAACGATTTAATCATTGGTAAAAGTGAAAACGATTGGCTCAGACAATTGGCAAGTATGACTTAGGACCTTAGGAATCTAGGAATCAAATGAAAAAGCCGTAACCACGTGGAAAAGGAGCCTAGTGCCCAGTCTCCACCTTGGAATTCTCAATTTTTCAATTAAAGGCGAAAAACCTTAGGAATTAGCTATTAAAAATCTTGATAAAAAGGCGATTTTCGCTGAAATGACCTAAGCTCTTTGTCTAAAATATTCTGACCCTGATTGTACCTATAAGATATCACGTAACAAATATAAGATACTTGGTAGGAGCACAGGAGTAAGTGCGCATTATTTTTTCGATGCTCTAAAAACAAGTATAAAGTGGCTGTAGCAGTTATAGTACACATTCATTTCAAAGATGGGATGTTTTATTAAAAAACTGCATGATGATAATTGGTATTGAAAACACATGAACAAGAATCCCAGTTAGTAGATCGAATGTACAAGTTATCCATGATCCTCGGTTTCAACTTTTGAAAGATTTATATATATATTTTTTATTGCAAACTACCAAAAATACATTTTAATTTCATCAGCATTTCTTTATTTCAAAAAATATGATATCAATATCAATATTATTTTTTAAAGAGAAAATCTTTTTAGAAAACCACAGGAAAGATCATTGCAGCATCTAATTACTTTTTTCTGGAGATATTTTCTTGCAAAATTTATTATTGCGTAATTTAAGTCTTGTTGACAAAACTTGCCTATCTGCAAATATTCAAGTCAATTTTTTATACAGGAATTGAAAGGCAGGTATTACCGAGGTTGTGTACCGAGGTTGTGTACGATATCGTCGGTTCTAATTCTGCCTAGAGCACTAAATTTTAGAGTTTCATTTGAATGCTGTAAAATTTTGATGTGATAATACTGTTCGAAAGAAAAAGTTATGTTTCACATATCAGAAACAAATTATGAACAGGGCTTCCTTAAATATTAGAATTTTACTTAGGTCTATTCTCATGGCAATAAAACAACGATATTGCTGAACGCCTCATCTTGCAAGTACAATACATTTTAAGCGAACAACGAGGATCATATTTGGTATTCAAATATATTTTATATTTCAGAAACTTTTACCACAATGGTTGAGTCAAGATCTGAAAGAAAGTTTAAATATATGTATAAAGTTACTATACTTAATATATACATAAATTGAAGAAAGAAAGTTTATTATACTCATATACAATGAAGAAAGAAAGTTTATTATACTCATATAAAATGAAGAAAGAAAGTTTACTATACTTATATACATAAATGGAAGAACGCTCATAGCATATTAAAAGTAATAACGAAATAAAGGCGGGAATAAGTTTTGTTGCCTTCTATAAAAATGTGTTTATTTTATGGTCTTGTATTGATTCATATTTCTGATTGCTTAGAGTTGTGCTAAATGGCATGGTTTACATTGTTTATAATTTAAACAAGTAAGGAAATACTGTGGTTGTAGTTTATTTTTTCATGTGACCCTTTAAAATATATATGTCACCCGAATAATTCCTCGTTATGTGCTTAAAAATATTATCTTAATTGGTTAAAGTAGAGACTTAAACAATTCAGAACATTTTAATTTAACTCAGGTCAAGTTTGAGTACATATTTTAGCAGGAGAAATGTAAGAGCTACTAGTTTTTCTAAAACCACATTAGTTAAAATGTATCCGAATATTTCTTCATTGTGACAACATCTGGGCTAGCTGCGTAATGGAAAATAAATTATTTTTGCATATTTTTTGATACTTATGATTATTGGCAGATAATAAGTATAGACTGTGTAATTTTACCCGCTTTTGCATATTGTGCTTAGCATAACAAAATCTTAAACCCCGGTCATGCGCAGTATATTTAAAGTCGTGCAATGAAGATCTATCCAACGTATTCATCGCTTCTTCTGCTCTAGCACCTTCATAAATATGCCATATTATATGCTATATTATGAAGTTTAATATTTTTTTATTTATGCAGTATTTTATATAGGAATAATAATAATAACAAAAACATTTTTTTTTATTTTTATTTCATAATAACTTCAGTTAAATTTAAGTTACAATGTTATACGAAAGGGAAACTACTAACAAGGCGGTATGTACCATCGAAAGTCCAAGAAAATAATTTTTTATCAATCCGTAAGTATATTGATTAGAGAAACGGGAGGGACTAATTTAGATTATTCTATAGTTTTCCTTGTGACCAAAGAGTTTAACTGGAGAGAGCAAAGTATAAAAAACTTAAAACAGTCTCTGTAATAAATTTACTTTCAAATCCCTTGTGCTACATTATTGTGCATCACTTATCACCTCATATCACAATAGATTAACGAGTTGGTATCGTTAAAACATTACCATTAGGGAAAATAGAGTTATACCTTTGAAAAGAAAAAATCTATACACTGCCTAAAAACTATATTTACTTTAGATTTCTTTTTTAAAAGTGAGTGTTTATCTTATATAGCTTTACAAAAGTAGATCGAAATTGACTCTAAGAAAATTCCAGGAACCGCAAGGAATTTGAAACAAATTATTTTTGCATAAAATTATATATGTTCCACTGATGAGATACATTTTAAACAATAGATTTAGCTTAAAATACGAATAATTATAAAACAAGATTTAATATTTTACAAAATTTTAATGCATAATTTGATTACAGAGACTGTACCGTACCTCTATTATAAAGCTTAAAACAAAAGAATATAACAAAAGAAATATGACAATAAACGTTCGTGATCTTTCCAGCTAAGCTATGATAATTCTTTGTTGTGACTAATCAAGTCCGTAGAATGCAACTGTCGACTATATTTCAAAGAAAGTCTTGGGTTCTAACGTCTTGAGTGTTCGTAACAATACACATATTTACCGTAAAGATCCGCCATTTTTAACGTTTTTGTTATTAGTTTATATAGAAAATAAATAAAACTATTCGGGTTCCCTGTCTAAATGTACTTAAGGGGTAAAAAGGGCCTGGACACTATTTAGAGGGTAAAATGTTCTATTCACTTTTCTAAAAATTACTTTTAAAATACCATATATATTACGGTAAATAGGTGCATTCAATGTTCCACTGTATTTTATACGAAATCTACCATGTATAACCCCACACAAAAATGTTAAAAACAAATTTAACATTTTGAAATGATACCTGTGAAACTTGGAAACTTGCTTTTGAAATTATAATACTTAATTTGATCTTTTCTTTAAGTTTCAGAATAATGTTCCTTTGAGTAATATGAAAAACATAGATTGCGTAATTGATTCGATCCTTGAATCTGTGGGAGTATGTGCTTAAATGTACAAAATATATTTATATAGGAATTGTTTTAAACATATTAACAAAAAACAAACCACAAGCATTTTATAAAGTAGTGGATCATCAACAAATGTACAAAAAGATAAATAAACAAACTTGAAAAAATAGAGTATAGCTGTTTTATAACAAGGGTCTCTTAGGTCCTCTTTAAGGCTCTTATTTTATGGACATGAGGGAGGGAAATATTTTATTTGTATACTCTATATGATGACACTGTTATAAAATACTTTTAAAAAAAATATCTAAACACAAACATTTTCAAATTTGATAATACTATATTTTATTTTCTATTTTTTTCTGCTTTCCTTTAAACCAAAATTTGACGTTTTGTTTAAAACGTTTAAAAACACTGATATTTTTGTCGAATGGGAATTTTAACTATGTGAATTTATAGACGGATTAGACTTTAAAAAAGTCGTTATTAAAAAAAATAAAAAATACGCACGGAAAAATGTGAGATAACGTATGTTCTTTAATTTCGGATGAGAAGTTTAGTTTTTAATTTTTCTTTAGTTTCTATATAAGGTAGTACTTTGTTCGCACGGTCATAGTATGCGTTGCCTTATAATTCTTATATATGTTTTTTTGATTTCATTTAGATATACCGTAAACATCCGACTATAAGCCCCTCCCCCCCGTGTATAAGTCCACCCCCCGTGTATAAGCCCACCATAATTGGTAACACAACTTTCCTTCCGTGTATAAGCCCCCCCCCTGTATAAGCCTTCCCATGTATAAGCCCACTCAAAAACGTTTGAAATAAATGAAATATATGCTAAAATATATGGAATAAACAACAAATACGAAAGTTTGTCCCTTGAAATTTTTAAACTTTTTTCAACCGCGAAATGTTTTCGATGAAAGTGACGTTTAAAAGACTAATTTTGTAAATTTTTATCTTGATATTTGTTTGTAAAACTAAAAAAACTTTAAAAAATCGGCTTTTAGCTTATTTGATGTTGGAAAAGTACGTAAAATATCTTTTTACGGAATATTTTAGACACAAATCTCGAGATGATAGGACAAACCACGAAAGATTATCTCGCGAATTTTATAATAATTGCGAAACGCGAAAGTTTATCCTCGCGAAATTTAAAAATTTCGCGGTTGCTCCGAACCGCGAAAGTTTCTCCCCGCGAAAGTTTCTCGTATAAAGTATACTTTAAAGAAGAAAAAAAACTTCTTGCATGATTATTCAACAACTACGTCATTGGATTGTCGTCAATCAAAGCTTAAAATAGTCTCTGTTAATTTACTAGTTGCTAATTTTCAGTTAGATTCCATGGTTACAAAGACCTCCCTGAGCATTCAAATACACCTCTTTAGCGTAAGTTTTTTGCACTCCATCTTTGCTGTTATTTTGACTTTTAGCCCTCTAGAGTTGAATCCAGATCGCTGCAATTACTGCCGCAATTGAGTCTTATATCCTCTAGAGTAATTATTGTCATATAATAATAAAGGTGTATATCAACAGAGGATATATTAAGTAAAAAACGAGAGGTTTGAGTACCAAACTAGAGGGGTAGAGATCAAAATTTAGAATTGTAGTTCTTACGCTAAGGAGGTGTAATTCATTCTTAGTCGACGTTTGTTTTTATCTCTGTCTTAAGCAGATCCAACACGGCACCTTCAAAGTTAAAAACAAAACGAAGAAGAATTTTTAGTTTTTTTCTATTAACACAATACCAATAGGTCAAAAAAGGTTGAAAATGTACCGTTGGTGGTAAGAATAACAACACTATGTAAATATTGTACTTATGAATAATTATATAATCAACTCGAAATTTAAGTATATATTGATTCAGTAATTTTTTAGGTCATTCATTTAACGCAGCGTAAGTAAAGTACTAGTTAAGATATTTCTATTGAGTTTAAATTGGATTTGTCCAAGATTCTATAACTAAATTATTTCATTGGAAGATATTCAATTTTGTCAGTGCAGTTTAACTCATTCATGGTATTCTCATTCTTTTCATTCTAGCAAAATTAATTAACAAACACATAACAAAGAAATGAATTACAGAATATTGGCTGTACTTATTGTTGTTCAGCAAATTATTCTATCAAATGCTTGGCTACGAATCGGTAAACGATCAATTGCTGAGAACATGTTGGCTGCTGATGTAGCTAGTCTCAGAAGAAGCCCTAGAGACCTCATGCGCCAACTCAATGGAATATTTGAGAAGCAGATGAAATTCCGTCAACAACAAAAAGTTAACAGAAAAGTGAAGAAAAATCCTCTTTCTTATGCTCTGCTTAAAAAATATATCATGGAGAAGAAACAAAAATCGATGATGGCAAAGAAACAAATATAAGTTAGGATCTATGAAGCTTATCTATGAAGCTTATATATAAGCTAAGAGAATGTAATATTTAACGAAAAGGCTGATTGTTATTCTCTAACTTTATTTGTTATGAGGCATTTTCAATATTTTGTTATAGACATTTTGTTATGAGAATCAATATATTCAGTAGGTGTGTGAGATTATAGACGTGTGAGATCCTGTACACCTTTACACCTTGCATATCCAGACAGTGCATGCTAAGAATGATTAATTTTGATTGAAATAGAGGAACAAAGTTTTGCTCTTTTTTAATTAAGTACAAAATATTAGCTTAAAGTATGTCAATTGAATGAACTTTCATAATGGGTACTGCTTTTTCAAAGAAAACACTTTTTAGTGTCAACAACGAGAAAAGTTTTTGTAATCAGATACCTTGTTTTGATGCATTTTTAGATTGTAATGGTTAGGTAGGATTTAGGTAGGGTTAGGTAGGATTTACATTATTTCTTCGTGTAAGTTAATACTTGTAAATAAAATAGTTACATGTATATAATATAATATAAAGATAATATAAATTTTAATATGAAATGTTTTGTACATAAGTGATTTTAGAGACCAGTATTTTATATTATTGAGACTAATGATTGACGAATTCAATTAGGATGATGCTATTTATTATTATGAAAATGTTTTTTCTGTAAAACTATGGTTTTTGTGGTCCAATGTTTTTTATTTTATTTGTATATAACGGATATAAATGTATTTTATGAGTCAAATACTTTTGTAAATATTGTTTCCTTTTCTTAGAAATGCATAAATGAATTCGGCATATTGCTCCTAACTTATTTTGGCAAAAAATTCCATTAAATCAATGCGAGTTAAAACTGAAAAAACAGATTTAAAAAGAAATCTTAGGAGCTTTTTAAGTATCATTAAACGAGTATCGATCGTTCCATTTATTAACTTTTTGGAGCAAAGCCAAGTCATAAAGAGATGAGCCCATTGATAATCCTCCATTGACATTCTTACATGTTAATTCTTTGATAATCCACAATACATTCTACATGTTAATTCTATCCTTGCTGTGATAAGTCTTTCTTGTCACAAAGTCTGCTACTAAAATGTTTATTTCAGTCAATAGTATTTTGCAGTGTTTTTTGTTTTTGTACATTGTAGTATTTAGATGTTAAGACAAGTTTATAAATATTGATATATAGATATAAGATATTTCAAGTTCGGTTTTGTATATTTTTGTAAATATTTTGATATAGATATTATTTTAATATGTAATTATTAGATCGGACGCCCATATGTAATATGGAGTTCGAAACTATTCTTTAACTGGAAGAAGAAACTCGATCTCAAAGTAACTCGACAATTAAACTCGTTAGTTTGTCGAGTTACTCTGATATTCTCTATTTAAAATACTCAAAAAAAACATTCTCCAATCTTCGTCAACAGTCTTGGTTTAACTAATAGCAAGATTAATAATGAAAGTTTCAAAGGAATTCAATAAAAACTTCTTAGAAAATATAGAGAAAGTTTATTAAATTAAATCCAAGAAATTTGCACTACAGTAACATATGTTTCTATAGATGTCTATAGAAAACCTTATGTTTATAATGCATACTTATGTTCCTATAGATGTCTATAAAAAACCTAATGTTCCTATAATAGATGTCTATAGAAAACCTTATGTTTATAATGCAAACAAATCACTTAAGGAATTTAACACAAACTTACAACAACATGCCTGCTAGCACTGCACTCATAAACGTTTGACCTTAATTTGTTTAACAATGTCTAGTTCTTTCCTTTATATGTCTGAGTGCTTAATTTTTGCGAGAACACTTATAAAATTACGATTTCTTGAAATAACCTTTTGTTTCTTTTGAACAATGGTAGAATGTTTTTGCCTGTACCAGATATTATGTAAATATTGTAAAGATTGTTAAATATTTTTATTAACTTTTATAGGTAGGCTGATAAAGAATTATCTATATATTAACATTATTTTGTTTAATTTGGTGCATATCAAAATAACTTTTAAATTATCTAGTAATTTATTTTATAAATGTAAAAACTCTCCTATACTTATATTTTGTAAACTAGACACATCCAGGACTGATGGTTCGGTGGCAATACCATCAGTTGATTAAACTGAAACTATGTTGGAAGAATTTTTTGTTGTCTGTTTTTGATATATGTACTGTAGACTGGAGTTGATGAATTTTGAAATAATAACAAACATTTTAAAATTTTAGTTTTGCTCTTATTTTAAATTTTTCTCCTGCCAGGAATCATTCTCAGATTATTTTAGCAGGGAGGCACTTTAGACAAGTCTTTATGTATTGAATAACCCAATTATCTTCCTGGTCACCTAAAGTATAGAATTATCATTATTATTAAAAAGGGAATGCAAGTAAATCCTTTTTAATTTTTAACATAAAGTGAAACAACTTAATATTTCAATATAACAAGATAAATAATTAACTGATTTCAAATCTTTTTTTCCTTTCCGTTCCGTTCCTTTCCCTTCCATTTCTTTCATTCCATTTTCCATTCTTTAGCCCTTTCTTTTGGATTTTCTTGCTTTTTTCTTAAAAAATGATCGACAGCGATATGGTTTGCCGACGGCGAAAAATTTGTGTTTTAAAGCGTCTGAAACAGCCCACGACAGTATCAAATAGTACTCAAAAGCAGGCTTAAGCAAGCAAATTTGCTTTGGTGAAACTAACAAAATGCATATCTTGTTAAAATATGAACTTGAGTTTGATGGAAATATCAACTATGTAAAGAACGTAGCAAGAAGGGGTTTCGAATGGTGTGGGTGGTTTTAGCCACATACAGTTTTTTTTATTGTTTATTTCGTCATCAAAAATTAGTTAAAATAATGCTAACTTAAGCAAACACGTGATTTAAAAAGTTTCTCTTCTTTCGATCTAAATATGTCTGTTAGTTTTTTTTAGGCTAAACACGGTTTCCCATGAGATTAAAGAGTTAATAACTCTGATTGATGGTTAAAAATTCTAGTGGTTTTCGAAAAACACACTAAGGTTGACAATTGTTACCAGCCTCCTCTTTACGGGGTTAACTTAGATGGAATAAACTCGAGTAAAGTAGGGTCGTTAATCCCTTAAGACCGAAGCCCCTCTACTAAATGCATCAACTATATCAAGATTTCTGAGACTCAAACTCTGTTGCTGCCAGAAACTGCTCAACAAGAACTGTTGATTAGTTTCCATCTGCAAGAGAGCTCAAGCAGCAAGAGTCTTAATACAGGAACAAGTTAAGGTTTTGTGTCATTTACTAATCTATAGCCTTCATCGGAATTTCGGGCCCTTTAAACCGTATATTCCGCTGGTGATGAAAAACCATGATGAAGGTGAGCCCAGCAGTAACGCAAGGAACGTGCACACCTCTTGTTACTACCAAAGCAAATGACAGCAAACCAAAACTTGCTTGTTTGTTGACTGGGGTTATAAGTGGGGTTGTCACACCTAAAAAAATTGAAAAGTTCCTAAATAATATGTCTGTTAGTAACTGTGCAAAATGTCTTACTTTGTTTACAGTTTGAAGTATCATATTGCTAATTTTGTAAGGATAGTTTTATTCAAAAACCATTGTATTTATTTCGCTAAACCTTGTCATAAACGAGGCGAGGTTTGTATAATTAAAATTTAATTAAGAAAATAATAGATACTATTTAAATTTATTTCCCATATGGGTATTTTCTGCAAGGTTCATCATCTATATAAACAAATCTTTTGCAAAACGTAGTTTACTTTATAGCCAACCGACAAAGGGAGTGTTTACTAAAGAGGGAACATGAACTTTGACCCAAACGGAATTTCATAAACTTTCTGTTAGAATACAGTTTTATGTCACCCACGTTGTTGAAAATTCGAGACGGTCGTAGCTATCGATTGTTTAGGTTTTATATACTGGATTGGTCGTAGCTTTAGATTGTTCCATTTTTCCAATAATGACCCGTGAATGTTTCATTAAGAATAATTACGATTTTTTGTGGTATATTACAACATATTTTACTTTTTCCTGCTGTGATCAGCAACAACATTGACTTTTAAAAATGTCGTTTTAAAAAATAATTACGTACCGAAATAAATTCTGGTATGCTTTAACTATAGCGAATGAGAAAACTAATCTACCACGTGACAAAACTAGTCTATCGCAGCATAAGTTTAGTTTTTAACATAAGTTTGTGGATTCTTTTCTCCTTTTGTTGGTCGAATGAAGAACTTTTGCACACCTTTAAACTATATATCCTGAAAAGAGTAAACCAGAAAAAATAAAAAAAATATTGGTAATTACCAAACCTCGTTCTCAGACAGAATAAATTTTCGTTGAATTTTCTGAGAATGAAAAAATGTAGGTCATTATCCTTTTACGACTTTTGTCTAGACTTATTTGACATTTTTGTGAAAAGTCTCAGACGTTTTTGATCAACACTTGATGCAATCAACACTATTATACCACCATCATTGTTTTTGACAAGTCGTGATTTTTCTATTTCCATTAAGATATTGTAAAACAATTTAAAGAAAATAGCAAAATTATTTCATTATTTTGAAAATCTGCAAATGGTAGAAACGACGATATGATCATATAAAAGGTCTAGACCTTTTCATTAATATCTGCGAAGGAGAAAAACATTTTCAATCTGAGTTTTTCTTATAAATAATGACAATAAAATCAGTCACAGTGCCTGTCGATGGGAGAAGTACTCTCCCGAAACGTAGCCAATGTTAAAATTCTTGGTCCAAGACAAGATAAACTTAACATAATGAGAAAAAGCTGTTTGTAAACGAGGCAACGCTCCAAAAAAATCCGCTTTGAGCAATTAACAGTAATTAAAGTGAAAAGAAATCAGAGTGTGAGAGTTCTACAAGCCTCTCCTCGTCTTAAACGAATAATTTCCATCGCATATATTAATGAAAATATATCATATTCAGGAAAATTGTGTATTTAAACAAATGCTTTTCCTGGGCTAACAAAACATTTTTAGATTTTTTTGTTAATATTTTATCTTTCTGGTTAAAAAGGAGCTTCTTTAATGACCTTAAATGGTAAAATTATTTAATCA
>JAYJMI010656601.1:0-14555 GCA_036873855.1 Sarsia tubulosa
AGATAGTGTCTGTTTGCTTTTTGATTTTTCTTAAAGTAACATTCTCTATTTTTAATATTTTGTTTTTTTATAATATTATAATATTCGCATTAATAATTTTTTTATTATATAATTTTTTTTATTATATAAATTTTAATATCTTTAATGCTATTAATTATTCACTTGGATTCAAGAGATAAGTGCAGGGTGGGTATATAATGGGTGTGGCACTTATCTTTTGCTACAGATGAAGATCGAACGAATATAAATCAAGCTTCACTTAAGGTAAGCTCGCTCAGTTTTGAATTCGTTCTCACTTAATCTGTTCGCCGATATAAGTGAGACTTTATAGACATCCAAGTGAGTAACTAATAAATAATTCGGATAAGTAAATATTATTATAAACAATCAAATGTAACTTTTTATCATGTGTAAAAAAAATAATAATAACTCTACTGTTAAATGTTTTTCTATAATCGAAACATAATTCTAAGAAATACTTCTAAACACAAAAAGTGAATAAATTTTTAAGTTCCAAGAAAGTATATAGTTTCTAAGAATTAGCTTTCTTTTTTGAAAAGCAAATAAACACAATAGTCAATTCATTATCATTTTGTTAGATTTACCAAGTCGGTTTCGTTTTGTGAAAACTTCACAATTTCTTTGTTGTAGTAGATATGCAACGTCTTTTCACTTTTCCAACGACCTTGTTGAAAATTTTTGTTTTGCTTGTTGATGCTGCATGACAGATATGTGTACCAAAGTTCAAAATACCTAAAGAGATAAACAAATCTTTCTCTCATCTTCTAATACTATCAGATGAGACTTTCCTGTAAGGTATTTCATAGGTTTTTATAAGCTGCTCACATTTTACCCGTGCATGTTGTCTAATTAATTATTCGTTTATGCATTTAATAACACATAGTTTGTCTTCTTTTTCATAAGATCTATAATTAAAGGGATAAATTTTGTTACTTCTCCTAGAGTGTTTAAGAACACGACCAGGTCAAAAGAGATAGATAACGTAGTGTAAATCATTCTGGAAACTATAAAGTTATGAATTGTGTTGACTCTTTGTCCTCCCATGAGTAAAAGTAAAGTTACAAGTTTTTTTGTAATCAATTTGTCAAAAAGCTCTTCATTTTTAGGTATCTTCCTGAAGTAGTTGAAGACAATACTAAAATTCCTTCAATCCCATCAAAGCTTAATTTTGGTTTAGTTGGTCTAAAATTAAACACTCCTGTAGGAAGTTGATGATTATTGGGTGTTTTCCGAGACTTTCGTATGGTGGAGTTGAGACAGTGTGTGAAATAGTTGACTTAGCAGCATTTATAGAATAATAAGACTGTCCTTTGTTGAATAAATGAGTGAGAAATGATAGCACATCTTCAACTGTCGAATGTGCATCTAACAGTTTCAGAAATTGTTCCCACTGTTTCATGTAAAGTATATGTTTTAAGTGAAGAACCTCTTAGTGATGCTTTTAGGATCTTCTCCTTCACTTCTTGCAGATCTTCATTAGTATAAGTTTCATTCTTTCTGCCTGTGCATGCCTCATCTCTGGCTTGTGTTTTAAACTCAGATTTGATTTTTCTATCGAAATTTTGAAAAGCTGATTGCCAAGGGTACCAGTATAGTGTTGGCCATTATGGAAATACCAGTATTCTCTCTGTAGAATCCCTCTGAATCGTGGAAAATACTTTTTCTAAAATGCTAAATGGAGCAAAAATGTAATAAAAATGTAAATGCATTAATAGCAAATGCATATGGTTCTGGATTCGTTGACACACAGTAGTCTATTTCTTTAGTGATTCTAGATGCAACAAATCAATATCAGGCTTGCTCATATAGTTAGTGATTTTCTTAAAAAAATAGGATTTAACTGCCATTCAGTCATATCTGTGTCATGACGAGATAAAGCATCTCCTTTGGTGTTTTGGGATCAAGGTATATGTGCTGCTGAAACCAACAGGTCTTTAGAAACACGTCATGGCCAAATATGGTAAGCAAGTATATTACAATTTGAAGATCATATACCACCCATATTAATAAATAATTTATAGCAGTTGTGCTATCACACATAACACTAGTATTTTTAAAATTATTTTTAGTACGGTATGTTTGTAAACCTAAACTTATTTTCTTGAGTTCTAAAACATTTATATGTTTAATTTCATCAACACTCCAGTCACTCCTAGAAGGATTTACACCATCCGTAATGCCCCATCCATATTTGTAAAAGATTATATCTGGTTTTAGAAAATACATAGACCTATTAGATGTTTCTGTATTTGTTGCCCACCATTATAGTTCTAAAATAGAAGAGTTTGATAATAGTGCATTTTATCAAAGTTGGTATTTTCATATTTTTATGCCACAGTCTTATCAAATTCTAGATTTCTATGATGTAACTTTCCATATTGCATGGCAGGGAAAGCGGCAACCATGTTTCCTATTACTGTAGCTAGTTCTCTAATTGTAGATGTCTTAGCTATAAGAATATTTGTATATAAATCTTTTATTTCTGTTTTCTTGCTTTTTGTTAAAGTTAATGTTATTTCTACTCCTTTTATGATAAATCCTAGAAATTGAATACTTTGTGAAGGTTTAAAAACAGACTTTTCAGCATGTATATTGAATTCCAATGAGCAAAGTGTAGAAATAGTATCACTGATGTTACTAATGCATTGTTATTTTGTTTTTCCAACTAATAATGAATCATCTACAAATACTACTGAGATGTGAGCAAGTTTTTTTAGATGTGAAATGGGACCTTATTAAATTTTGTAAAAATACGCATTGCTGGTCCATAACTATTGGACATGCAGTTATATTAATAAATAAAGTTTTTGTGCTGTAATTTTAAATATTTCCTATGATTGTCGAATATTGGTGCAGATTAAAAAGCATCCTTAATATCAATTGATGCCATATAAGCCCCATGTTGTACTAAGTAAATGACATTATTATTAGACTCCATTTAAAAATGATGTACACTATATGTTTGTTGAAACTTTTTCAGATTTAGTATCATTCATTTTGCACCATCTTTTTTCAATCTTGTGAATGTGCCTGAAATAAAATCATCTTTTTCTCGTATAAAAGGGGTGATAACATTTTTTGAAAGACGCTCCTTAATTTCTACATCAACGATGTCTGTTTTTGCCTCAGAAATCGAGTCCAAGGCTGGTTTAGATTGTATGGGTTTCTTGAAAAAGTCTAATTTTAATCCTGGGAGATACAATACTTAAAATGTATTTATCAGATGTGAGTTTTGTTCAATTATTAGAAAATCTTTTTTAAGTCATGTCATGTCAAGTTTTAATTTATCAAGGTTAATAAATTTAAATTTGAAATTTTAAGTACTAACACTTACTGGAAATATATATTTTTGAACCTTTGTTGTCTGGGATTGTTGTTGTGATAATTTGATTTGTTGTTGTGAAACTTGGTCTTGTTGTACCCATGGTACTGATTCAATGGGTATTTTGGGAGTCCATTGTAGTTTTTTGAATTGTTATTATTATAATAGCCACTACCTTGCTATTTCTTATATGCCACTAAACTTTGATTAGTTTTAATGTCTTAAATTATTTTCGGCACATCCTCTCCAAAAAAGAATTCAGATTGTTCTGGAACGTTTTTAGCTAATCATCGGTAAATTAGACCTAGTGTATAAGCAATATTGGCAAGTAATGCAATAGCATCAGTGCAATTTTAAATAATAGGGTTGAGACTATTTTTAAAGTATTTTATAGATAGGTTCTTGTTGTTTTTAAGATCTAATAAGCTGTCTGTCACATTGGTGATAGCCAACGCACCATTGATAATTCTTGATTGAAATTGAGTTTTAGCCTCTTTGGATCTTACTCTGGGTGTCAGAAGTCTTAACCAGATTTCTGAGTTGCATTGTTTTAGAGTAAAATATTTTCGATAACTAGGTCTTTTACCCTACAAAGGTTGGGCTAATTTGAAGATACATATGACGGGGGGGAGGGGACGATTCGGCCTCCCCTCCTTCTATAAAATCTTTATTAGTTATTGATTTTTTATAAAATTTGTCACAATTATTCATTTCATCAGCCTCTACATTTTTGCTGATGTCAGCATTTATTTGCTAATTAAATGAAATTTATAAAAAATATGAATTTGTCATTCTTTTGTATTGTGTATACTATGTATGTCTAATCACTATACAGTTAATTACAAGTTGTTTTTGCACTTATGTAAGTTGGAGGTTAGTGTAAGTTTTAAAGGATCATTCAGATTTGTGTTATTATTATTTGTATATGTTTGTATAAGTTTTGAAATGTTGTAGACTCCTTTAAATTCGTTAGTAACATTGTAGAATATATTCCTCGAATCATTGTTTAGCGACTAAGATTTTGCTATAATCCTTCTGAACTCCCTAAAGCTGCCTGTATACAAAAAAAGTATCATACAAGCAAATGTAGTATCATTAATCTTGATAGCCAAAACGTAAATAACGATGAATCTGAGAATTTTCACAACTCAACCCCTGTATAATATTATATCAATATTGCAATTCAAATTGCTCCGTCGTCAACGTCATCAAATGGTATGACGTCATATTTCGTAATTTTGCATTTTTTGATCAAATACTGCTGACGTCAGCAAAAATGGAAAGTCATCAGGGCTATAAAGAAATATATATTTATAGTACCACATAATAGCTTTAAAATAAGGGGTTATACATAATTTTAGCATTTGGCATTCAAAAGTTATAGCTAATTTACGCAAACTAAGGAATTTTGCAGATTTCAGCAAATAAATGCAGACATCAGCAAACATTTTGTAGTACATTTTCTTTTGATGATATTTTATTGTATAGGCTGATAAGGGAAATAATCGTGCCACATTTTATTTTATAATATATCAATAACTAATAAAGATTTTATAGAGGGGGGGGAGCGAATAGCAGAAAATTTCAGAATACATGACATGTTTAGTATATTGAAATTTATGTATTGCATGTTTAAGAGCAGTTAGAAGCCATAAAAGTTGAAAATAAAGGTTGGAGTTTGAGGTTTGATTTTTCCTTCTTAGGCTTTATAGCAAATCAATCTGATAAAATTGCCTTTCTTTATGATAAAATAACATTCTAAAATAACATTTTCGTTATTTTTCTTAATTTTTCTTTAGTTTTAACATTGAATCTTAAGTGATTCCTTATCTTTTTATTTTATCAAATCAAATCATATATGGTTATCAATCATGTAGTACATATGTCAAACACAATGATGTTTTTATTGTATCATTTTGTAGTCTTGTTGGTCATTATTGAGTTGAGATTTGACTTTTCTTTTTACAAAGAAAATTAAAGTATCAGTAAAGTAATTCTTCATCATGCTGAAGCACCTTTGGCAATAATAAATATTTAATACGCATAAAAAATAATTTCAATATCTCCTTTAGCAGCGGAGTTTTTTAATGATGTCCTTATATGAGCCGTTCTAGAATGGCACGATTCAAATTGCACACAACACTCTCTTTCGCGGATAAATTTGACTTTACCGGTATTGCTATCGGTTATCGGTACCGGTATATTTACACGGATTTATTTGGTTCAAAAATAAAATAAAAGAGGCTGAAAACTTATGCTGACGCGTTGAGGACTATAATGTTTTGCTTGTTGAGTGGCTGTAAGTAAAACTGAAACATCTGTTTTTATGTTTTTTCAAGGAATTATCAAACAACTTACCAAGTTATTCAATTTAAGAGGACATGTAAGGAAGAAAAATGTCTAAAAGTTTTAGATCTTGTTTACTCCGTAATAACCTTTCTTTCGTTTCCCCCACAAACTTATAGCTATGAGTGAGACGCGCATGGCTTGATGTGAGCCTAATATTTACAAATATTTATGTCTATGACAAAGATTGTATTTAGTATATTAGTCTGCTGTATAAGCTAATATTTTTATAGTGTGAGTCTAGCCAATTCTAATTTCTTCATTTTTTTTATAATAAATATTACTATAAACAGATTTCACAATCAATTTTTTCTTTTGATCACGTGATAAAAGTGGCCCGAAAAAAACAAAAGCAGAAGAAGCCACGCATTACATTACAACGTGTAAAAACGTAAATTTCTAAAGTTTTTTGAAATATTTTGGTTTGGAACTTTGAGAGGCTTTTTTATGAAAATATAAAACATAGAAAAATTGCAAAATTTCTATAGCTATATTTCTATAGGCTGTGACCTTAGCATCTTAGCACCAAAAATTGCAAGATGTTTGATGCCTGACTTTCTTTCTATAGCTTAGAATTTTGCTCAGACAGTACTTAAACACAGCAGAAGTTTTCTCAGTGATGTATAAATGACTAAATATGTCAGAACAAGAGCTACCACCACACCGCCATTCGTTTTTTAGCATTTCTGTTTTGCAACTGAAAAAAATCCGTAAATTGTTGTCCCCAAGTCTGTCCCCAAACAATTTTCAAAAAGGCGAGTTTATTTGACGGCATGGATATAAAGTACTTTTAACAAAATGAAAAATATGGTAATTTTAGACACAAGTTTCGCAGTTACTAAAAGCAACTTTTTGTATGACAAAATACAAAATGAACAGCCCCTTTAAGTACTTCAGCCAAATAACAGTCATAATTTAGGCATAATAATAGTGATATTTGAAAACAAATAAGTTAAATAAAAAACAATACGGATTTGACTTTATCTATATAACAACCTGGCAAAATAAAATATAAGTAAACATAATTACCATTCGTGGCTCCATTTTCTGTTTCCATGGATTAAAATGTAACTTTTCAGGAAGCTGTGTCAAAATCTCTTGATGTTTTATTTATATTTAAATTTAATCTAATGTTGAAGGAAATACTACTACTATGTATATCAAGAATTTGTACCATTTACAGTACCAAATTTTAGCTTATTATATAATTTTCCAATTTTTACAACTTTATTTGGATAATATAAACTGCTAGTTTCCTTCATAAATCTCTTTATATATTATGAAAAACCACAAAGTAAACATAATATGAGTATGTACATAATACTGAAAATGATGCATCATATTCTACAATGTTACTAACGAATTTAAAGGAGACTACAACTTTTCAAAACTTACATTATACAAAAGACATTAATAACAACAAACAAAATCTGATCCAAGGAATCACTAATTATCCTAAAACTTACAAAAATCTTCAACTTACATAAGTGCTAACAACACCTTACAATTTACTGTATAGTCATTACTGTCATCAAAAATTACAAATAAAATATTATAAAGAACCACTTCTCTTCTACTTCACAATAATGCAAATCCTGTTTAAAGTCAACCATACTCAATACAACCTTTCCTAGTTCCGATTGGAACAGAAACTTTATACACTATCCAGGAAAGATTCACCCTGAACAATCTATCAGGGTTCATCTTAAACATTGTTTTTCTAAACGAAAAACCTCATAACACCCTTTTCGACAAAATCATCTTAACTGAATTTATAGTATACACAAAAACAAAACAAAGACTAATCCATATCTTTTTATATTTTTTAATTATAATAACAATCTTCAAGAGCCAGGACTAGCAATCTGACTGTAGCATTAAATATATTCGACGGTACCGACATATTAAAATAAAGCTAATAAACCTAACTATAAAAAAAACTGGATAAATTAAAGAATAATGACGTTATCGCTAAATAATTATAGTTTCCGTACAAGAATCCTAAAAATTTGCTCTAAAAAAAGTAATAATAATAGTCCATAGAACATATTCTGAAAAGATGACGCTTTCGTCCACCCGGTTCTCATTTTTCTTATTTACTGTCATAATTCCATAATTCCCCTCACAGTGCTTGCTCTGTTTTTCGATGTGCTGGTTTACGAGTTTGAGTGAAAACTAGTTAAAACAAAAAAGTAGCAGGCAATAAAACGTATTAAAAACAAGAAGTAGGAGATAGTTAAAGGTAGTAAAATCAAAAAGTAGAAGAGAGTCAAATGTAGTAAAAACAAGAAGCAAAAAATAGTAAAAGATGGTAAAAACGAAAAAAGGAGAGAGTAAAAGATAGTAAACACGGAAAGTAGGAGAGAGTCAAATGTAGTAAAAACAAGAAGTAAAAGAAAGTAAAAGATAGTAAAAACGAAAAAAGGAGAGAGTAAAAGGCAGTAAAAGCGCAAAGTTAAGAGATAGTAAAAGCTAGTAAAAATAAGAAATAAGAGAGAGCGAAAGATACTAAAAACAAAATGCAAGGGTAAAAGATCGCAAAAACAATAAGTAGGAGAGAGTAAAATATAGTAAAAACGAAAAGTAGGAGAGAGTCAAATATAGTAAAAACGAAAAGTAGGAGAGAGTAAAATATAGTAAAAACGAAAAGTAGGAGAGAGTGAAAGACAGTAAAAAGAAGTAAAAGAGAGCAAACGATATTAAAAACGAAAAAAAGAGAAAAGTAGGAAAGAGTAAAAGGTAGTAAAACAAGAAGTAAGAGTGCTTTAAACTTAGTTAAAAGAAAAATTAGGAGATATTAAAAGGTAGTCAGAACAAAAGATAAAGAAGAACGAAAAGAAGTAAAAACAAAAAAATAATAGAGAGTAAAAGATACTTAAAACTAGCAGTAGGAGAGAGTAAAAGTTGGTAAAACAAAAAGAAGGAGAGAGTTAAAAGGGAGAAGTAGGAGAGTTTAAAATCTAGTAACACAAGAAGTAGTAGTAGAGATGGGAGAGGGATGTATTAAAAGCGAATGTTTGAACAAACGAATGCCCCACATGCGGCTGTTATACACTTTAAAAACATTTTATTCACCCGGCTTCGCAGCATTCGTTTGTTTATTTTTATTTATGTAGCAAATAGCAACATATCTCAAAGTTCCTTGCATGTACGAGAAGAAACATCACTTTGTAACATCTTATTATGTGGACAAGATTATTCTTTTAAAAACAAATAAAACAAGAAGCAAGTGCGTTAAATCCTTTGCGTTCTCTCAAACTACTTGATGTTTAGTTCCACACTTACTTAAATTTTAGTATTACCTAATCAGATTGCAGTACAGTATGACTTAATCGCAGTCCAAATATATTTGCGAAAATAAAGAAAGCGAGAATTATTGTTTACTTTTATATTTTCACAATAATTTATTGTTTCAAAGCTTTTATAAACCCAGTAATAATCAATCATATTACAGCTAAGGTATAGTGTCGTAACAGCCTTAGTATATTTTTGAAGTTTGGAGGGTTTTGTTGTTTTCTAATATACCCAAGTTTGGCTTTATAATGTTATTTGAGAACGTAAGGCGGGAATACAAAAAAGACTATATATAATCTGTATAGCCTACAATTATGTAGTATTTCTCATCCGACTTTCTATCATTCGTTTACGTAAACCTTAACGGTACCTAATTTAAAAAAATGGGAATGTTTTTTATCCTCTATTTTTGCTTACATTGAAAGATTTATAAACATAAGCATTAGGAAAAACTTTCACTCATTTTCTATGTGAAGTTGCAAAAAGTGTTGGAACTAGATTTCTAAAGTGCACAGTTAAGCTCATTTGCAAGTTTCAATATGAGATACTTCGATAAGTTTTTCCTTGTTTAGTCACAAAACTATAAAGAGAATGATTTTATTAAAAATTAGGTGCATACGTACCCTCAATGCTTTATTATAACAAGTGTTCAGGTGAAACTTTCAGATTGTTACCTATGTTTCTACTTTATATTTAGAATAAGCGTTACACACCACAAAACTCCATAAACTTTGAAAGCAGTTCAAATGTTACGCAAAAGTGTTACGTAAAAGTGTTACGTAATAGTGTTACGTAAAAGTGTTACGTAGAAGTGTTACGTAAAAGTGTCAGTAATTCTATAGTAAAAGTGAAGAATTGACAGTTAAATCGAAAAGAAGACACGCAAAACTGAAGAACAAACAGCAAGGGGGTACCTAAAAGTGAAGTATCGACAAGAAAATTCAGAAGTGGAGACGTAAAAGTGAAGAAAACGCGAAGTGGAGAATCAACAGCACAGCAAAGTGGAGTGTGGAGACGTAATAGTGAAGAACCAAAGTGAAAAGTGGAACGAAAAAGTGAGAAGTAAATATTAATGTTATTTTTATATTATTCAGATGTAATTATACCTAGACCCCAAATAAAAGAACCTATGGGTATGGCTCCATCCAGGCCCATCTAGACCCATCAAACTACTATTTTACATCATCAAATCTATATACAACTACTATATACTCAGCTCACAACAGCTCCTAAAAAGAACGACAGCTCGTAAGAAAACACGAGATAATACAGTTTCTATAATTCAGTTAGCAGTAGAAAACTTTATAGAACTTCCATTTTTGATTATTTCGTATTAAAACCAAATTTTGAGGAAAATTGTCTTTCTGAACGCTATCCTTAATGCAGAAAAAGAGTAAAATTTGTAGAATATTATTCAAATCAGTATTAAAACTAAAGCAGCCGAACTGAATGAGTTATCCTCAAAATCATTGTTTTTTAGAAATTGAAAAAGTTGACCTTTTAAAGATTTTTTTGGTCAAATGATTTTAATATAATTTCGATTTTTAGTTGCCTTCATGTGCACAATTTGAAACAGGAGACAAATCTCTCTGTCCACCGCTTTTACTTGTGATCAAATATAGCAAAAAATATATAATAAAATCTGTCTACAGTATATAAAAAAGAATTGTTAAATAATTTGATTCTTGTTCTGATATGTACACAAACTTAGTAACCAAGATAAAAACAACAACAACAACTAAATGCAAAAACAAATCTAATAATAACAATATTGATTTGAAAAACAATTGGTTTATAAATTTTCTCTTATTATAAAACGTGATTTTGAACACCGTAAAGTTTAGCCGAATAAGCTTGAAGGGGGAGAAAACAAAATTTCTAATTTTTGGTTATTTTGTTGATATTTGATAACTTCAAGGTATAATAGTTAAAACAATTGTTATCACCCTTAATCAAAGTTTTTATTTTGGTATATCTTATCTACGTATAAATCCGTTTTCTTATTCTAAATCATTAGCAAGACTAAAATTATGCGCCTCCAATGTTTTAATGTTTCAAATAAAATGTTTACAGCTGTAAAAGTAAAGCAATATTCTAATTAAACAATTAAACTGATAATATTTTTTAATGTTTAGAATACATCAACAAACATATTTTATATCTTCTATTGACAAAAGAAATTTAAAGCTAAGATTTATTTATTACAAACAGTCGTGACAAGATTTTAAAATTAAATTTATGATTTTACCGTAATTGATTTTTTTTAAAATGTCTAGCCAGAAATCAGTTTGAAAATACTACCTTATATTAGGAATATTTTCAGGAATTTAAAGCATTCAATCGCATGTGCCCAGTGCGTTTTATGTCTTCTTATAAAAACGCGTTGGATTACGAGTTTGGCATATTAGGCAAAACAACAAATACGAATATTTTTAACATCTGTTAGAAAGCTTACTCGTATCTCTTATAAAAAATATGTTAACATTAAATCACCTTACTCAGTAGATCTCAAATTAAATTTAATTTTTTCCATACGATAACAAATAAGGCTTAAAACGTCGTTGTTTTTTTGATAATTATTCGTATTTTCAGCTGAATCTATTGTTTAAAAGGTATCTCATTGGTTAAACGAATATAATTTTATGCAAAACAAATTTAGTGCAAATTTCTGGCGATTCCTTAAATCTTCCTGGAATAAAATTCGATCCCTTTTTGTAAAGCTATAACTGATAAATATTTACTTTCGTGAAAAATCTTAAAATAAATATAGCTTTTTTAGAAGTGCTCAGTTTTGTCTTTTCGAAGGTGTAATTTATCCTTACATGGACAAAATTAGAATATTTTTATTAAAGTTATTCAGTCGTTATATATATTAACGAGGGGCTCCCCAACTCATCAAAGTTGTCAAGATATGCATGATCAGCAGCTTATGATTGACAGATTTTATTCATAACAAAGAGAAAAACCACGTGATTAAAACAGATTGTTTAGATTAACAAATCGTATTCGTGTATGCCTGCTTGGTTCTTCATGTTGTTTACATATACATAATATAAAATAAAATAGAAAATGATGAGTCAAAGTTTTTCTATCTGAATATCGAGAATAACTTTAAATAATGCAACTTTTATTTCCCTAAATGATAATGTTTTAACGATGCCCAGTCGTTAATCTATTATAATATGAAGTGATACAAAGTAATGTAACACAAGGGATTTGAAAATAAATTTATTATAGAGACTGTTTTAAGTTTTTTATACTTTGCTCTCTCCAGCCATGAAGCTATATTTAAGAGAAGAAGAAATATCTCTTTGTTCTAATCCGTGCCTCGGTCGTTTACTTTTATTATCCTTTAACACTCTAAAGTATCCTTTAATTTTCTCTTTTAAGTGTTTGCACGATGTTTGATGAATGCTAATTAGGCTGATAGTTGTTAAAACCAGAACATTTTCTCCTTTAATTGCCGAAATAAAATACCTCGTATCTTCGTTAATTAGTGTTGAAACTTCTTGGACAAAAAACTGTCCGAAAGACATGCTTTTCTTTGTCTACAGTAAATGAAACTATGATGAAACTATTATAGAAATCGTTTTACAACAAGTTTTTTCTAGGTACACCTATATTAGAAATTGCTACAGCCCAAAGCCACCTTTACAATTTTTTACTTAATTATTTGATCGTGAGTTAAATATCTATTGGTCAAAATAAAATTTAACAATAATTGTTACAGAATATTAGGAATATAGACCAAAACCAAGTTAAACTATTATAATTTTGTAAGAAAAACTAACTTCAAAGTATTTAAAATTTGAAAATAACGAGGCGAGCATTACATTTGGATCGTTAAATTTTATAAAGAGATCATTAAGTTTATAAAAAGATATTTTAAAATAAATGTCTCCTTGCTATATACCTTCATGTTCCAGCTAAGCTATGATAACTCTTTGATATAAGAGATATGAGTACGCTTTCGCACAGACGTTAGCGAAAATTTATTATTAAAATTATTCGTATTTTCTGTTTTGGCTAATATCCCACCAAAACAAAGAAATTTTTATCATGGAAAGGCAAACATATAGAAATACTGATTCTAAACTGATTCTAAAAGTTTTCATGTTTTTCCTGATATAACTTAAAATAAATAAGATACTTTACCGGAAGAAAGTAGTGCGGTAAAAAAAATTAGTAAAATTTAGAGAAACAACCTTCGCAAAATTTAACTTTCGCGAAAATAAACTTTCGTGAATGATAAAAAAAGGAACTTTTCGCAGGTTAGAACTTTCACCATTTTAACTAAATCTCCATCATCTGAAGAATTGACCGGCTGAGAACCATGAAGAGGTGTGAATTACTTGCTCTGAATAATAAAGAAAATTAGAAATACTGTATATAATATATATTGTATAAAATATATAACTATATTTCTAGAAAAATCTGTCAAAACAACGTTTCTGTTTTAATCATATCATATCATACCAATTATATGAACACGGCATGTGTTATGTTATATTCCAGCAGAGTGTAGATTAGTACCAAAAATTGAACTAGGTAGCTTCTTTTTATCATATATAGAGAAAAACTTTCCAGTGCTGTGCATATAGATATTCGTAAAATAAATATAAATATTATAACATCAAGTTCATTATATTTATGGTTGTAATATTATCAGTCATTGTAATTTTTGTTTAAATAATTCAATAATCAATAATCTTCATGGATAAAAGCAGCTGTATTAGCCATATAACATATGTATCAACCCGTGAAAAGTTTTCATGTGACTCGAAAGTTCTATCCATTATTTTCCAGTAAACTTTTAAAACAATACCGATACAGAGTGACTTCTAGAGATAGTACTCTGGAAGTATTACTGTTTTATATTTCATATGTAGGATACAAAGTATTATCCTTTTTTTATATTCCTTTGTTATGTGAAAAATATCGGGAATTTGTTTTTAAAACTTTATAAATACTCACATGCATTCTCTCGTAATCTCAAATTGTAGCATCTTCGTAGTAACTCGACTTCTGGTAACTCGTATTCTCCCGTAATCTTTCGTCGTCACTTGTAAATTTTTTTTTCCACTTGTAGTCTCATTTAGTCACTTATAGTCTCTCTCGTAGTCTCTATTTTTTCGCTTGTACTATCTCGTATTTTCATTTGTAGTATCGTAGTCGGACTCGTAAGTCTTTTTTATATACCTAGTTGGTTTTGTTTAAAAAAAAAATTGTCTATATATTTTGTTTGCGGGGTAATGGACTAATGGTTTATATACCAAAAAAAAACATTACAGTACATTACATAATCAATCCCTGAGGAACGGGCATGGCATTTACCTTTTTATAAAATAAAGTAAAATTGAATTATATTCAAATTATTCACATGAGAAAAGTTTGAATTCTGATATAAAGAGTGTATCAAACAGAACTCACTAAAAATTTTAAAGCTTAATAGATTTTTTTAAAGATTTTAAGTCTTAAAACAACAACTCATATGATAGACTAGGTATAGTCGTTCTTTTTATGGAAAACCCGGGTTCGGGAGTCGGAACGGGAAAAGCGGAGAACGACTAGC